>JAECWJ010000403.1:0-30844 GCA_018150375.1 Drosophila sturtevanti | reverse complement strand
GTTGTTTTTTAACGGCGGAGATATGAAGTTTTGAAACGACATATCTCCGCGCGAAATTATGTATATATGTACATTCAATAAATGAAGTATCGTCTCGAACGTATTTCGCATGTACATATGCATTCCTAATAACTATAGAGATATTACAAAGTTTGAAATGTTTTTTCTAACGGCGGAGATATGTCGTTACCCCGTAAATCGTTGTTGAAACGCTCGAAAGGAATCGGAGAGCAGATGATGAGATCTGTCGTTATCGAGAGTCGAAAGAAGCAGTCAATGAAGGAATTTGAATAAAAAGTCATATTCAAATTCGCAGTCGTCTAATTAAGTTGAATTAAAAGTCGAAAAACAAGTTATATTTATTAAAACCCTGAATTTGATCAACTTAGATAAATAAACATTAAACCTATTATTATCCATTTTTACATTTGAGGGCTCGTCCAAGTCTGAGCCTGATCAACAGTTTTGTTTAAGTTTAAAGTTGGTTTGATTTAAGCAATTCAACGTATAAAATAGCAGTTGAATGGTGAAAAGTAGTTGAGACGTAAAAAATAATAATTGTAACCGATAACGACAAGAACGCCGAAAAGCATAAAGAAATATCAAAGAAGCTAACTTCGGCCGTGCCGAAGTTTGTATACCCTTGCAGATTAATTGATTACTTTCTCCGTCATATCGGATTCAAGATATTTTAAAAATTGGAAATATAAAATTTTAAAAAATTTGAACCAAAAAAAAGAAACAGTAAGAAGAAATCCGAGTTTGCCAACGGCCGGGGTTGCACCTCCCCGCTCACGTCATTTCTAGAATCGATCTCTACCTATTGCGCTACCAAACTTATAATTCACTGCCTCGCTATTTCGGTATACATTGCAAGCGTCCAGCTTCTCGCTCTCTAAATTTTCTGACGAATTCTAGAAAACAACAACACAATACAAATAGTTTTCTGTCTCTTTCTGTTTCGCACTCAGCTTGTAGTTTTTTCAAGCACGTGTTCGCATATATGTATGTATGTATGTTTGTATGTTTCCATGTATGTTGTTTGTGTACGAATATATAAAAGCAAATATAAACGTATTTAATTGGCTGCATATGCAAACATACTGATGCTGATGGGGGTTGATTCATTGATTTTATTGATTTATGTCGGTGTTTATTATCCGATCTGATTCAAACTTACTGATATGATGTAAAAGTATAATTCTCATCTGTTCACCAAATTTGGTTGAGATATCTTGAAAAACAAAAAGTTTTCTCACAAAAACATACTTTTTTCTGATGGGGGTTGATTATTGTTTTGATTGATTTATGTCGGTGTTTATTATCCGATCTGAATCAAACTTGCTGGTAAGGTGTAGAAGTAGAATTCTCAGTGTGCCAAATTTGGTTGAGATATCTCAAAAAACAAAAAAGTTTTTCTCACAAGAACTGTTTTGAACAACACAAATTTTAACCGAGGTACCTCTGATCTTTCCTATTTTTCTATAACTTATAGTTGTCCGATCATACCAACTCTCGAACTTAATTTAGATAAATCATCAATGAAGAGAATGATATGACTTTTATTCACGTAGCTCAAAATTTAAGTTCGATTCCTTGCGAAGAAACAGACAGACGGACAGACGGACAGACGGACATGGTCATATCGACTCGGCTTTCGATGCTGATCAAGAATATATATACTTTATGGGGTCGGAAACGATTATTTCTATGCGTTACAAACATCTGACCAATTTTATTATACCCTCTGCAAGGGTATAAAAATCGAAAGTCTGCAAGAACAAAATTTGTGTTACGAACAGTTACAAGTTCGGCGTCGGTAAAAAGAATGCCAAAAACGAAGACGCAGAAAGAGACAAATAGATAGACAAAAGAATACGTTAAAGGAAGAAAAGAAAATCAAGAAGCAAACGAAGAGCAAGTAATTGAAGTGGAACCAGTAATCGGAGTGGATCCACTAATCGAAATCAAACCTGTAAACAAAATCTAAGTATTTAAGGAAATAGAACCAACGCGGTGATATGTCGACATATCTCCGATGACATATCTCCGCCCAAGACATTTTTCGTATGTACATATGCATTCCTAATAACTATAGAGATATTACAAAGTTTGAAATCAGAATAATCAATTCTTTCACAGAAATTATAAATACAATTTATTTGTTCATTTTACATTTTTTTTTCGTTTTATGAACGAAATTATATTTGGTTTACTTTTTTTTGAAGTGAAAACTTCTTTAGAATCGTTGGGAGTGATTAAAAAGAGACATACATATAGATCTTATAGCCTGCGAGAGAATGAGATAGAACAGAGTTATATAGCGTTCCTTATTTGTGTTTGCTCAATTCTTTTCGGTAGCCGAAGTGTTTCGGCGACGATATTGGATAGTTCGGGCACCGTCGGCTGGTCTTTGCTTGTCGACGCCGGCAGAATTTAATTTAAACGCATGCGTACACACATATGTACATATATGTATGTATGTACATTTTCGGCCGGCAAGTGTGCATGCATATACATATGTATACATAAGTACGCTTTTGTATACATATATATATATATTTCATGGCCGAAGAGGAACAGTATCTACAATTGAGTTGCAAGCTGAATTTCAAAGGCTACATCTCAATCGACTTGAAACAATTGGAACGTTATTAAGTGATTTTATAACAGCTAGGGAAGGGTTGTCATTATTTACATTTAATTGCCAAAGTTTGCGCGCTCATGTACACGATCTGCAGTTAGACAAAGTAGCAACATCGTCAAATTTTCTAATTCTTTCCGAGACTTGGTTGGATAATGAAACCATTTTTGACATTCCCAATTTTCATATTGTAGTTCAATTTAAAAGACCACAAACGAGAGCAGGCGGTGTTGCAATATACCACAATCAAAATGACGGTGCTCGTATTGTAACTCCACAGATAGATATGAATGCAAAGCAACTAGAATCACTGTCTGTTCAGCTCTCTAAAGTGGGAGAAATATGTGCATGCGAAACCAGATTGAGCAATGGAAAAACAGTTTTAATTGTGGCAATTTATATTTCACCGAATCAATCAATAAATAGCATCACGGAATTCATTCATGAAAATTTAATAAAGTATACACCAGAAGTATCGCGGATACTTAGAAAAGATTACGATAAAGTTCCAATGATTTTAAGTGGCGATTTTAACGTAAATTTTGCATTGGACACAGCGATTCCTTTAATTGACTTTCTCAATACAACATTCAGTTTAAAAATGTGTAACAATCGCACTGAATCAACAACACGATCAAAAACAACAATTGACGCGGTATTTCAAAGATATGTTGACAACATCGAAACCAAAGCATTTGTATCATATTTTAGCTATCATAAGCCACTCGTATCATTTGTTGAAATTGAAAACATTGAGGATGAATAATAATAAAATGAAGAAAATAAAATATGACCTTTATAGCAATATTATAATGAACCTATAATTATCCCGCTCCTAATGCTGCTTTCGTCTCATTCTCTCTGTTTGTTTTACGGAAGGTTTCACTTCTATCGTGTCTAACCGTTAGACGCACTTTTTTTTGAATAATTTATCTTTTTCTTTAATTATAAACGAATACATTGAGAATTGCCTCAATGACTTCTTGGTTACAGCTTGGACATTTAGGTTTCCTATTTGAATTGTCCTCGTTGTAAAACGAGATATTATCGCCGGTGATCTGCGCGGAGATATGTCGTTACCCCGTAAATCGTTGTTGAAACGCTCGAAAGGAATCGAGAGTCGAAAGAAGCAGTCAATGAAGGAATTTGAATAAAAAGTCATATTCAAATTCGCAGTCGTCTAATTAAGTTGAATTAAAAGTCGAAAAACAAGTTATATTTATTAAAACCCTGAATTTGATCAACTTAGATAAATAAACATTAAACCTATTATTATCCATCTTTACATTTGAGGGCTCGTCCAAGTCTGAGCCTGATCAACAGTTTTGTTTTAGTTTAAAGTTGGTTTGCTTTAAGCAATTCAACGTATAAAATAGCAGTTGAATGGTAAGAAGAAGTTGAGACGTAAAAAATAATAATTGTAACCGATAATGATAAGAACGCCAAAAACGAAGACGCAGAAAGAGACGAATAGACTAGAGAACAAAAATTTGTTAAAGGAAGAAAACGAAAATCAAGAAGCAAACAAAGAGCAAGTACATTTTTCGAAGCGGAGATATGTCGAGTTAAACGGCGAAGATCCACTAATCGAAATGAAACGACGATTATAAACAAATACATCGGAGAATTGCCTTTAAGGAATTATTGAACCAACGCGGTGATATGTCGTTTCCTATCTTGAATTGTCCGCCGTTGTAAAAACGACATATTATCACCGGTGATCTGCGGGAGATATGTCATATCTCCGCCGTTAGAGAAACGATGTTTTTCTCTAACGGCGGAGATATGTCGTTACCCCGTAAATCGTTGTTGAAACGCTCGAAAGGAAACGGAGAGCAGATGATGAGATAGTCTGTCGTTATCGAGAGTCGAAAGAAGCAGTCAATGAAGGAATTTGAATAAAAAGTCATATTCAAATTCGCAGTCGTCTAATTAAGTTGAATTAAAAGTCGAAAAACAAGTTATATTTATTAAAACCCTGAATTTGATCAACTTAGATAAATAAACATTAAACCTATTATTATCCATCTTTACATTTGAGGGCTCGTCCAAGTCTGAGCCTGATCAACAGTTTTGTTTAAGTTTAAAGTTGGTTTGATTTAAGCAATTCAACGTATAAAATAGCAGTTGAATGGTGAAAAGTAGTTGAGACGTAAAAATAAATAATTGTAACCGATAACGACAAGAACGCCGAAAAGCATAAAGAAAAATCGAAAGTCTGCAAGAACAAAATTTGTGTAGATATCTCCGCCGTTAAAAACGACATATCTCCGCCCAGTACATTTTTCTGGCGGAGATATGTCGATTTTTAAAACGGCGAAGATGTGACGTTGTGAAACGACGATTATAAACGAATACATTGGAGAATTGCCTCAATGACTTCTTGGTTACAGCTTGGACATTTGGGTTTCCTATTTGAATTGTCCTCGTTGTAAAACGACATATTATCACCCGGTGATCTGCGCGGAGATATGTCATATCTCCGCCGTTAGAGAAACGATGTTTTTCTAACGGCGGAGATATGTCGTTACCCCATAAATCGTTGTTGAAACGCTCGAAAGGAATCGGAGAGCAGATGATGAGATAGTCTGTCGTTATCGAGAGTCGAAAGAAGCAGTCAATGAAGGAATTTGAATAAAAAGTCATATTCAAATTCGCAGTCGTCTAATTAAGTTAAATTAAAAGTCGAAAAACAAGTTATATTTATTAAAACCCTGAATTTGATCAACTTAGATAAATAAACATTAAACCTATTATTATCCATCTTTACATTTGAGGGCTCGTCCAAGTCTGAGCCTGATCAACAGTTTTGTTTAAGTTTAAAGTTGGTTTGCTTTAAGCAATTCAACGTATAAAATAGCAGTTGAATGGTGAAAAGTAGTTGAGACGTAAAAAATAATAATTGTAACCGATAGCGACAAGAACGCCAAAAACGAAGACGCAGAAAAAGACGAATAGATAGACAAAAGAATACGTTAAAGGAAGAAAAGAAAATCAAGAAGCAAACAAAGAGCAAGTAATTGAAGTGGAACCAGTAATCGGAGTGGATCCACTAATCGAAATTAAACCTGTAAACAAAATCGAAGTATTTAAGAAATTAGAACCAACGGTGATATGTCGTTTTAAAACTTCATATCTTCGCGGTTAAATAATAATAAATGCGCCCAGTACAATTTTTATGGCAGATATTATAAGGAATATAATTAAACGGCTAATGTGACGTTCGTAACGACATATCATCTCCGGTTGTTTTACGGAGAGATATCATTTTTTATCGTGGAGATCTGAACCGTTGACGACTTTTCTCGAAATAATGTATATATGTACATTCATTATAAATGAAGTATCGTCTGAGAACTTATTTCGCATGTACATATGCATTCCTAGTAACTTTTAGAGATTATTACAAAGTTTGAAATGTTTTTTCTAACGGCGGAGATATGTCGTTACCCCGTAAATCGTTGTTGAAACGCTCGAAAGGAATCGGAGAGCAGATGATGAGATAGTCTGTCGTTATCGAGAGTCGAAAGAAGCAGTCAATGAAGGAATTTGAATAAAAAGTCATATTCAAATTCGCAGTCGTCTAATTAAGTTGAATTAAAAGTCGAAAAACAAGTTATATTTATTAAAACCCTGAATTTGATCAACTTAGATAAATAAACATTAAACCTATTATTATCCATCTTTACATTTGAGGGCTCGTCCAAGTCTGAGCCTGATCAACAGTTTTGTTTAAGTTTAAAGTTGGTTTGATTTAAGCAATTCAACGTATAAAATAGCAGTTGAATGGTGAAAAGTAGTTGAGACGTAAAAAATAATAATTGTAACCGATAACGACAAGAACGCCGAAAAGCATAAAGAAAAATCGAAAGTCTGCAAGAACAAAATTTGTGTAGATATCTCCGCCGTTAAAAAAGACATATCTCCGCCCAGTACATTTTTCTGGCGGAGATATGTCGATTTTTAAACGGCGAAGATGTGACGTTGTGAAACGACGATTATAAACGAATACATTGGAGAATTGCCTCAATGACTTCTTGGTTACAGCTTGGACATTTGGGTTTCCTATTTGAATTGTCCTCGTTGTAAAACGACATATTATCACCGGTGATCTGCGCGGAGATATGTCATATCTCCGCCGTTAGAGAAACGATGTTTTTTCTAACGGCGGAGATATGTCGTTACCCCGTAAATCGTTGTTGAAACGCTCGAAAGGAATCGGAGAGCAGATGATGAGATAGTCTGTCGTTATCGAGAGTCGAAAGAAGCAGTCAATGAAGGAATTTGAATAAAAAGTCATATTCAAATTCGCAGTCGTCTAATTAAGTTAAATTAAAAGTCGAAAAACAAGTTATATTTATTAAAACCCTGAATTTGATCAACTTAGATAAATAAACATTAAACCTATTATTATCCATCTTTACATTTGAGGGCTCGTCCAAGTCTGAGCCTGATCAACAGTTTTGTTTAAGTTTAAAGTTGGTTTGATTTAAGCAATTCAACGTATAAAATAGCAGTTGAATGGTGAAAAGTAGTTGAGACGTAAAAAATAATAATTGTAACCGATAGCGACAAGAACGCCAAAAACGAAGACGCAGAAAGAGACGAATAGATAGACAAAAGAATACGTTAAAGGAAGAAAAGAAAATCAAGAAGCAAACAAAGAGCAAGTAATTGAAGTGGAACCAGTAATCGGAGTGGATCCACTAATCGAAATTAAACCTGTAAACAAAATCGAAGTATTTAAGGAAATAGAACCAACGCGGTGATATGTCGTTTTAAAACTTCATATCTCCGCCGTTAAAAAACGACATATCTCCGCCCAGTACATTTTTTTGGCGGAGATATGTCGATTTTTAAACGGCGAAGATGTGACGTTGTGAAACGACATATCATCGCCGGTGATCGGAGATATGTCGTTTTTTCACGGCGGAGATATGAAGTTTTGAAACGACATATCTCCGCGCGAAATTATGTATATATGTACATTCAATAAATGAAGTATCGTCTCGAACGTATTTCGCATGTACATATGCATTCCTAATAACTATAGCGATATTACAAAGTTTGAAATGTTTTTTCTAACGGCGGAGATATGTCGTTACCCCGTAAATCGTTGTTGAAACGCTCGAAAGGAATCGGAGAGCAGATGATGAGATCTGTCGTTATCGAGAGTCGAAAGAAGCAGTCAATGAAGGAATTTGAATAAAAAAAGTGCGTCTAACGGTTAGACACGATAGAAGTGAAACCTTCCGTAAAACAAACAAAGAGGTTCATTATAATATTGCTATAAAGGTCATATTTTATTTTCTTCATTTTATTATTATTCATCCTCAATGTTTTCAATTTCAACAAATGATACGAGTGGCTTATGATAGCTAAAATATGATACAAATGCTTTGGTTTCGATGTTGTCAACATATCTTTGAAATACCGATCAATTGTTGTTTTTTTAGTTTTATTTTTTTCTTTTTGTTGTTTTTGTCGATATTCACGACACTTTTCTGCATTATTTTTCGGCATAATTGCGGTAAATATTTAAAAATGCAAATATTTACGAATATAAAAATACGGACGCAATAGAGCACACGCGGTTGCTATTATGAGCGTCGTAACGCGTGTATTACACAAACGACGACTAACATACACACAAACATTCGTAGGACGCTTGGTCTAAGCAAGTATTAGGGTGTAGTATAGCTATACATAATGCCTTCTCGCTCACCGTAGCTCCGGAGAAAAAATAATAATAATAATAAAAATAAAAATAATAAATAAACCAAATAATTCGTATATATACGTATGTAAGAATATAAATATGTTTGAAAAATAAAAAAAAATATATATATATATATGTATACAAAAGCGTACTTATGTATACATATGTATATGGCACACTTGCCGGCCGAAAATGTACATACATACAATTCTGCCGGCGTCGACAAGCAAAGACCAGCCGACGGTGCCCGAACTATCCAATATCGTCGCCGAAACACTTCGGCTACCGAAAAGAATTGAGCAAACACAAATAAGGGAACGCTATATAACTCTGTTCTATCTCATTCTCTCGCAGGCTATAAGATCTATATGTATGTCTCTTTTTAGTGTCGCTTTTTCGTTTCATCGAGTCTCAAATCACTCCCAACGATTCTAAAGAAGTTTTCACTTCAAAAAGTCATATTCAAATTCGTAGTCGTCTAATTAAGTTGAATTAAAAAGTCGAAAAACAAGTTATATTTATTAAAACCCTGAATTTGATCAACTTAGATAAATAAACATTAAACCTATTATTATCCATCTTTACATTTGAGGGCTCGTCCAAGTCTGAGCCTGATCAACAGTTTTGTTTAAGTTTAAAGTTGGTTTGTTTTAAGCAATTCAACGTATAAAATAGCAGTTGAATGGTGAAAAGTAGTTGAGACGTAAAAAATAATAATTGTAACCGATAACGACAAGAACGCCGAAAAGCATAAAGAAAAATCTAAAGTCTGCAAGAACAAAATTTGTGTTAGGAACAGTTACAAGTTCGGCGTCGGTAAAAAGAATGCCAAAAACGAAGACGCAGAAAGAGACGAATAGATAGACAAAAGAATACGTTAAAGGAAGAAAAGAAGATCAAGAAGCAAACGAAGAGCAAGTAATTGAAGTGGAACCAGTAATCGGAGTGGATCCACTAATCGAAATTAAACCTGTAAACAAAATCGAAGTATTTAAGGAAATAGAACCAACGCGGTGATATGTCGTTTTAAAACTTCATATCTCCGCCGTTAAAAAACGACATATCTCCGCCCAGTACATTTTTTTGGCGGAGATATGTCGATTTTTAAACGGCGAAGATGTGACGTTGTCACATCTTGTCGTGTCGTTTTTTCACGGCGGAGATATGAAGTTTTGAAACGACATATCTCCGCGCGAAATTATGTATATATGTACATTCAATAAATGAAGTATCGTCTCGAACGTATTTCGCATGTACATATGCATTCCTAATAACTATAGAGATATTACAAAGTTTGAAATGTTTTTTCTAACGGCGGAGATATGTCGTTACCCCGTAAATCGTTGTTGAAACGCTCGAAAGGAATCGGAGAGCAGATGATGAGATCTGTCGTTATCGAGAGTCGAAAGAAGCAGTCAATGAAGGAATTTGAATAAAAAAGTGCGTCTAACGGTTAGACACGATAGAAGTGAAACCTTCCGTAAAACAAACAAAGAGAATGAGAAAAAAGCAATAGGAGCGGGATAATTATAGGTTCATTATAATATTGCTATAAAGGTCATATTTTATTTTCTTCATTTTATTATTATTCATCCTCAATGTTTTCAATTTCAACAAATGATACGAGTGGCTTATGATAGCTAAAATATGATACAAATGCTTTGGTTTCGATGTTGTCAACATATCTTTGAAATACCGCGTCAATTGTTGTTTTTTTTTAGTTTTATTTTTTTCTTTTTGTTGTTTTTGTCGATATTCACGACACTTTTCTGCATTATTTTTCGGCATAATTGCGGTAAATATTTAAAAATGCAAATATTTACGAATATAAAAATACGGACGCAATAGAGCACACGCGGTTGCTATTATGAGCGTCGTAACGCGTGTATTACACAGACGTACTAACATACACACAAACATTCGTAGGACGCTTGGTCTAAGCAAGTATTAGGTAGTGTAGTATAGCTATACATAATGCCTTCTCGCTCACCGTAGCTCCGGAGAAAAAAAAAACAACAGTTATTGAGGAAAATCCTTATTTATGACCGATCGTTCCTATGGGAGCTATATGATATAGTCGTCCGATTCTGATCAAACTTGGTTGAAGTATCAAGAAGCATATTAAACTCATAAATATCAAATTTCGTGGCATTCGGTTAAAAAACAACGGAGTTATTGAGAATAAAGCTTATTCCTGACCGATCGTTCCTATGGGAGCTATATGATATAGTCGTCCGATCGGGATGATTCCGAGATATACAATGCCTGCAGCAAAAGGAGCCTATGCTGAAAATTTCAGCTCTGTAGCTCTTATGGTCTCGGAGGAGAAGCTGTTGATCCAGACAGACGGACAGACGGACAGACGGACATGGTCATATCGACTCGGCTATTCATGCTGATCAAGAATATATATACTTTATATAGTCGGAGATGCTTCCTTCTGTGCGTTGCAAACTTCTGACCAAAATTAATATACCCTCTGCAAGGGTATAAAAGGGCGTCTAACGGTTAGACACGATAGAAGTGAAACCTTCCGTAAAACAAACAGAGAGAATGAGACGAAAGCAGCATTAGGAGCGGGATAATTATAGGTTCATTATAATATTGCTATAAAGGTCATATTTTATTTTCTTCATTTTATTATTATTCATCCTCAATGTTTTCAATTTCAACAAATGATACGAGTGGCTTATGATAGCTAAAATATGATACAAATGCTTTGGTTTCGATGTTGTCAACATATCTTTGAAATACCGCGTCAATTGTTGTTTTTGATCGTGTTGTTGATTCAGTGCGATTGTTACACATTTTTAAACTGAATGTTGTATTGAGAAAGTCAATTAAAGGAATCGCTGTGTCCAATGCAAAATTTACGTTAAAATCGCCACTTAAAATCATTGGAACTTTATCGTAATCTTTTCTAAGTATCCGCGATACTTCTGGTGTATACTTTATTAAATTTTCATGAATGAATTCCGTGATGCTATTTATTGATTGATTCGGTGAAATATAAATTGCCACAATTAAAACTGTTTTTCCATTGCTCAATCTGGTTTCGCATGCACATATTTCTCCCACTTTAGAGAGCTGAACAGACAGTGATTCTAGTTGCTTTGCATTCATATCTATCTGTGGAGTTACAATACGAGCACCGTCATTTTGATTGTGGTATATTGCAACACCGCCTGCTCTCGTTTGTGGTCTTTTAAATTGAACTACAATATGAAAATTGGGAATGTCAAAATGGTTTCATTATCCAACCAAGTCTCGGAAAGAATTAGAAAATTTGACGATGTTGCTCACTTTGTCTAACTGCAGATCGTGTACATGAGCGCGCAAACTTTGGCAATTAAATGTAAATAATGACAACCCTTCCCTAGCTGTTATAAAATCACTTAATAACGTTCCAATTGTTTCAAGTCGATTGAGATGTAGCCTTTGAAATTCAGCTTGCAACTCAATTGTAGATACTGTTCCTCTTCGGCCATGAAATGTATATATATATGTATACAAAAGCGTACTTATGTATACATATGTATATGCATGCACACTTGCCGGCCGAAAATGTACATACACACATATATGTACATATGTGTACGCATGCGTTTAAATTAAATTCTGCCGGCGTCGACAAGCAAAGACCAGCCGACGGTGCCTGAAGTATCACATATCGTCGCCGAAACACATCGGCTACCGAAAAGAATTGAGCAAACACAAATAAGGAACGCTATATAAACTCTGTTCTATCTCATTCTCTCGCAGGCTATAAGATCTATATGTATGTCTCTTTTTAGTGTCGCTTTTTCGTTTCATCGAGTCTCAAATCACTCCCAACGATTCTAAAGAAGTTTTCACTTCAATAATAATAATAATAAAAATAAAAATAATAAATAAACCAAATAATTCGTATATATACGTATGTAAGAATATAAATACATATGTTTGAAAAATAAAAAAAAAAATATATATATATATATGTATACAAAAGCGTACTTATGTATACATATGTATATGCATGCACACTTGCCGGCCGAAAATGTACATACATACAATTCTGCCGGCGTCGACAAGCAAAGACCAGCCGACGGTGCCCGAACTATCCAATATCGTCGCCGAAACACTTCGGCTACCGAAAAGAATTGAGCAAACACAAATAAGGGAACGCTATATAACTCTGTTCTATCTCATTCTCTCGCAGGCTATAAGATCTATATGTATGTCTCTTTTTAGTGTCGCTTTTTCGTTTCATCGAGTCTCAAATCACTCCCAACGATTCTAAAGAAGTTTTCACTTCAAAAAGTCATATTCAAATTCGCAGTCGTCTAATTAAGTTGAATTAAAAGTCGAAAAACAAGTTATATTTATTAAAACCCTGAATTTGATCAACTTAGATAAATAAACATTAAACCTAGTATTATCCATCTTTACATTTGAGGGCTCGTCCAAGTCTGAGCCTGATCAACAGTTTTGTTTAAGTTTAAAGTTGGTTTGATTTAAGCAATTTAACGTATAAAATAGCAGTTGAATGGTGAAAAGTAGTTGAGACGTAAAAAATAATAATTGTAACCGATAACGACAAGAACGCCGAAAAGCATAAAGAAAAATCGAAAGTCTGCAAGAACAAAATTTGTGTAGATATCTCCGCCGTTAAAAAACGACATATCTCCGCCCAGTACATTTTTCTGGCGGAGATATGTCGATTTTTAAACGGCGAAGATGTGACGTTGTGAAACGACGATTATAAACGAATACATTGGAGAATTGCCTCAATGACTTCTTGGTTACAGCTTGGACATTTGGGTTTCCTATTTGAATTGTCCTCGTTGTAAAACGACATATTATCACCGGTGATCTGCGCGGAGATATGTCATATCTCCGCCGTTAGAGAAACGATGTTTTTTCTAACGGCGGAGATATGTCGTTACCCCGTAAATAGTTGTTGAAACGCTCGAAAGGAATCGGAGAGAAGATAGTCTGTCGTTATCGAGAGTCGAAAGAAGCACTCAATGAAGGAATTTGAATAAAAAGTCATATTCAAATTCGCAGTCGTCTAATTAAGTTGAATTAAAAGTCGAAAAACAAGTTATATTTATTAAAACCCTGAATTTGATCAACTTAGATAAATAAACATTAAACCTATTATTATCCATCTTTACATTTGAGGGCTCGTCCAAGTCTGAGCTTGATCAACAGTTTTGTTTAAGTTTAAAGTTGGTTTGATTTAAGCAATTCAACGTATAAAATAGCAGTTGAATGGTGAAAAGTAGTTGAGACGTAAAAAATAATAATTGTAACCGATAACGACAAGAACGCCGAAAAGCATAAAGAAAAATCGAAAGTCTGCAAGAACAAAATTTGTGTAGATATCTCCGCCGTTAAAAAACGACATATCTCCGCCCAGTACATTTTTCTGGCGGAGATATGTCGATTTTTAAACGGCGAAGATGTGACGTTGTGAAACGACGATTATAAACGAATACATTGGAGAATTGCCTCAATGACTTCTTGGTTACAGCTTGGACATTTGGGTTTCCTATTTGAATTGTCCTCGTTGTAAAACGACATATTATCACCGGTGATCTGCGCGGAGATATGTCATATCTCCGCCGTTAGAGAAACGATGTTTTTTCTAACGGCGGAGATATGTCGTTACCCCGTAAATAGTTGTTGAAACGCTCGAAAGGAATCGGAGAGCAGATAGTCTGTCGTTATCGAGAGTCGAAAGAAGCAGTCAATGAAGGAATTTGAATAAAAAGTCATATTCAAATTCGCAGTCGTCTAATTAAGTTGAATTAAAAGTCGAAAAACAAGTTATATTTATTAAAACCCTGAATTTGATCAACTTAGATAAATTGTAGTATGTTGTATGCCAAATGAGCATATGCCCACAGCATAGTAGAGTATACAATGTTACCAGTGGTCATATGCTCAACATAAAAGTAAATAAGTTTAAAGAATCAAAAAGCATATACATAAGTGCAGTAATAGGATCCGTCACTTGTGCGGACTGACCGCAGCGTGGGAACGCTAGCGTAAGCACTTTTTGAGTGTGTACCCTCTGTACATATATATGCCGCTGCTTGCAGCGACAGAACTCTATATGAAGAACTAATGTATTTAGGCTAAAGAAATAATTTTAAATAAAGAAGAGAACATTCTCATTTTGAACAACTATTAAAGCGGACATATGCTCCCTTTAAAATAAAACCAATTGTCTATTCATTACATGGCGACCGTGACAAGTGTCACGACACTTGTACGCCCAAAAGAAGAAAAAATAAATTATATCAATTTCAAATACCAGGAAAAACGGCATTAAAATATACATCTTGGAAATATCAGAGTGAGTAGAGGTAAATGAGTTTGGTACAAAAGAAAAAAGCCGGCAGAAGCGGCTTAAAAGTACGCTTAAGGAAAAAAAAAGCGGAAATACTGAAATTATTGTTTGCCACCAACCCACCATTACGTTGGGAGGCAACAATAGCATTACAAGAAGAGCTTGACCAAATTGATCAAGCTCAAAAAAAAAAACCCAAACTCAACCTCTACCACGAATACCAAACATATACCAACAATTGATGCAGTTAATATCAACAGGAATGGCCAAGCCCCGAGGAAACAATTAGAAAAACCAAAAGAAGAGGTGCCCGGATGACTGCGAGGGGACCACTAGGCAGCCCCCTTCTGCCAGTATACATGCAAACATTGCATGCCAGCCGTTGCGAAGACTAGCACCGGCTCTAACTGACGACTGCCTTGATACTGCTCCTATTGAGCAAAGAGAAGCACCTTCCAACCAGGAGTACCTGGAGGTGTTTCTGAAATGAAAAAAAAGGAGAGGAAGACCCTGGTGAACCAACATAACAAAAAACAGCGAAAAACAAGTGTGAAAGGCAGGCCGCCTTTTACACCTACGAGGGAGCGTCAGCGAGCCAACCGGCGACGACCAGCTGATGCTGGCAGAGAATAGAACCGTCTGGAGTTTCGAGCCAAGGAGTGACCCGACAGCGCTACAAAGAGCGCCCAACAATAATGTTAAATGCCCTGCGTGGCATAGAACATTTTTTTTAAAAAACATTTTATGTAAAAACTCTTTTTGTAAACGGAACTGCATCGCCCGTTAGAGTATGGCCCGTGAAGCCATACAAAACAATAGGTAGGGTATCACTGCGTTGATAACGTAGGAAACCGAAAAATTCTTTTTTAATTAATGAATCCTTTTTAAATTTTCCAATTTTCAATTTAAAAAAAAAATTTTTTTATAAACATGAAAATCAATATAAAGAAAATGATTGAAATAATGATCTTACATCCCAAATTTTAATTTTATTACACTAAAAAAAAATAAATAAAAAAAAAAAAATATAAAAACATATATGTTTAATAATAGTATAAGCAAATTTGATGAAATACATAGTATACCCACTATGGGTTTAATTGATACAAAGACAGTGGATTCCACTGCAAATGTAATAAACCAGATTCAAACAGCGAATATTGATCTGAAATTAACGAATATATTGTTATTAATAATTGTTATAATATTGTGCGCATATATACTATATAAAATATACATGTTACACAATAAGTGTGTAACAAAAAGGGCCTTAAGCCGAGCAAACGATCTTGATAAGATCTAAAAAATGATAATATATACGCGCACAAGCAATTGTTGTAACAATATGTTCAAGCGAAAATAAAAATATATTAATGTAGAAATAAAAAGAAAAAAAATATAATAAAACATAATATATACTGATTTCCAAATAAATATATATATCAAATGATTTTCTAATAAAAATATATATATATACTGATTACATGAAAAAAAACCATGAGTACGTTAGACAATTATTTTCTCAAGTTGAACATCCCAGTATAGTTAGTGACTTGATTGAGGTTTTTAAGAGTCAAAAAAGTAACTCACCTATCAGTTTAGCGCAGATTAAGATAGCATATCTAGATATAACGGGAGAAAATTTTCCCAGTTAAAGGAGGTAGTAGGGTACAAATTGGTTTTATCCTCACAATACCCTATATATGCTGCTTCTCTAATAAAGACGGTATGCTATGTTTTTACCGATTAGAAGAAACACCAGAACAATAAGTTGTCTCCAAGTGACTAAATTCAATACAATTTAAATAAGTATGAATGGGATTGAGACTAAACATCTCCAAAAGTATATTCCTTTTCTTGACTTCCTGATACACTCAGTAAACAAGAAATACAAGGAAATAAATTTTTGGATAGTTAAGAACTACAAATTTAAAAGAAATATTGTAGACCTTATGGAAAGATCCATAAAAGTTGCATATGGCAAATTATTATTTAGAAGACCTAAGAGTAGGGATGTGCCTGAATGGGTACATAATATTTTTAAAGCTGATATAGAAACTTTTGATATGGGAGATTCGGATGAGGACATGAAAGCAGTAAAAGATTAAAAAAATAAATAATAAAAAAAAAAAACAATTTTCACACTTGAACTTGCTTAATGGAATGGAACGAGATAGTGTCCATTGTTAAGCAAGAGCGTATTGAGTTTGATAAATCGTTTAAGTGCCTAAATAAAAGTGCACCGATTTCGAACCAAACAAAAGAAAAGCACATTAGATGCTTGATAAAGACATACAATAACATTCGTGAAGTAATCTATACAAATTCAAATAGATTAACCCAATTGCACTTAACGCAAGGACACGATGTGTTAAAAAGACTAAGGGAAAACCTTAAATACATTTCGGAGAGACATAGTTTAAACCTATTTATCCCGAATATAATAAATACACCTGCCAAATTTGATGAGTCAGTATTAATGGATACTGACCAGATCGAGCTAAAATCAAATCAAGAAAAGAAACACACAATAGACACAGAAAAAAACATAGAGTCAGGTACATTGTCTGAACAAGACAACGATTCTGATTTAGAATTCAATACAAGTGTCATAAAAACAACAGACAAAATGGCAGAAAGAATTGCTCGAAGAGCATACATGAAAGATATTTCAAGCTCCATTCCAGAATTTAATGGACAAAGAGAACATCTTCAAAGGTTTATAAGAGCTTTGAAGTTTATTAAAATTGACGTAGGAGAATACGAAGACATAGCTGTTGAGGTAATTAAATATAAAATTATCGGCCCGACACTATGCAAAGTCCAAGACTTAACAACCATAGATGCAATAATAAAGAAATTGCAAGAGGTTGTAGTCGGTGAAACATCCGGAGTAATAAAAGCCCGACTGGCAAGAGTGACGCAGAAGGGAAAAACACCGGACAAATTTACGCAAGAACTTTATAATTTACGGCAGCTTTTGGAAGCTACGTATATTGATGAAGGCTTAACTGTAGAGCATGCTGAAATGTTCAGTACAGAAACAGCTATTCAAACAATGTTAAACAATTGCGACAAAGAAATGAGAATAGTGATAAAGTCTGGTCATTTTAAAATGAAGTAAGCAAGTCGTCCCTGCCGACTTGGAGTATACCCTGTACCAAAAAAGGATATTTCATTTAAACAGACTCCTTCGCAATCCTCATTAATTGAATAAAATTTTTCATAAAATTCTCTTAACAAGCCAAAAGAACAAATTCATGCTTTCTCGCTCACTCCTAACAGTGAACGAAACTAATGCGTCATTCGGTACAAAGCAACATGCATGCGCATGCTATCTCGCTCACACATTTCAGTTGCTGCTGCCCAAAGCATTTCAGTACAAAACATATATACGTATTATCTCCGATATTTATTGACCGATTTCGGTCAAATTCGGTCAGATGGTACATATTGGCTATATAATTGAGTCTGCCAAAAAGTTTTGCTGTAGCTTTAATAGAACTCTTGTTATGGTTTTTCTAATTTGCGTGGGCGGAAGTGGCCGTGGCAAAATTTGAAACAAACTTGATCTGCGTATGGACTAGACGGATGTTGACACCAAGTTTGGTTGCTCTAGCTCTTATAGTCTCTGAGATCTCGATGTTCATACGGACGGACAGACGGACAGACGGACATGGTCATATCGACTCGGCTGTTGATGCTGATCAAGAATATATATACTTTATGGGGTCGGAAAATTTTCCTTCTGGCTGTTACATACATTTTAGTGACTTTAATATACCTTGTACCCTATGGGTACAGGGTATAAAAATGAATGAGGCCATTAGGTCGTACCTAGAAGAGAGTACCTAATTCACTGGAAGCTCCAGTTCTGTACTGTACACCCAAAGAGGCCGCGGTAACTATAATAATAACAGATATAATTATCGCGGTAGAGGCAATGGTCGTGGTTATTATAACAATAGCCAGAATTCCCAGAATCAAAATAACAATTACAGAAGAAACAACAGAGGAAACAACAGAAGTAATAATAATAATAGAGGAAATAGAGGGAATAACGGTTATAACAACAACCAGAACAGGAATAGGAATGATGTCCGAATTGCCCAAGATACTTCGGGAAACTCCCAAACGCCTCCAGATATGCAAGATTAAGCAGTAAAATATATACTGTCAACTTAAGTCTCAACAATGATGTATCATTCAAAAATGTTGCAACAAATAAAAATATAACATTTTTAGTTGATACAGGTGCAGATATTTCAATTATAAAAGAAAATTCTGATGTCTTTCATGACATCAAAACCAATAGAATTATAGACATTCGAGGCATAGGAGAAGGAGTAATAAACTCCAAAGGATTAGTCTCAATTGAACTTCAAACAGACAAATACATTATTCCATACAAATTTCATTTACTTCATTCAGATTTCGCAATCCCTTGCGATGGAATAATAGGATTAGATTTCATAAAAACATTTAATTGCAAATTAGATTACAATAGTTCAGACGATTGGTTTGTAATTAGACCACAAAACCTTAAGTGTCACATATACGTTCCAATAACATTTAGTTCTGGTACTAATTCCACACTTCTACCAGCAAGATCACAAGTGATACGCAAAATAGAGTTATATTCAACAGAAGAAAATATTTTAATTCCAAATCAGGGAATTAAACCGGGTGTTTATGTTGCAAACACTATTGCAACAGCCCAGAATACTTATGTCCGATTCTTAAATACCACAGATACATGCCAAATGGTAAACATTAATAACGTAAAATTTGAATCACTTTCGAACTACGATGTAGTTCAAAATTTAAAAGACAATAGAAAAGAGTCTGTAATTAATAAATTAAAGAAAAATTTTCCCATCTTGTTTAAAAAACAACTTGAAGAAATATGCACCGAGTATAGTGATGTGTTCGGACTTGAAACCGAACCAATCACAACAAACAATTTCTATAAGCAGAAATTGAGACTTAAGGATGATGAACCAGTATTTGTAAAAAATTATCGATGTCCGCATAGCCAAGCAGAAGAAATCCAGCGTCAGGTTGGAAAGTTAATTGAACAAAATATTGTAGAACCGTCTGTGTCACCCTATAATAGCCCACTCTTATTAGTACCAAAGAAAGCTCTTCCGACCTCTAAAGAGAAAAAATGGCGATTAGTAATTGACTATCGCCAAATAAATAAAAAATTGCTGTCAGATAAATTTCCACTCCCCAGAATTGATGATATTCTTGATCAATTGGATAGAGCTAAATATTTTTCTTGCCTTGATTTAATGTCAGGTTTTCATCAAATTGAACTAGAAAAATCAAGAGATATAACGTCTTTTTCCACGAGCAATGGCTCATATCGTTTCACGCGATTACCTTTCGATTTAAAAATAGCGCCTAATTCATTTCAGAGAATGATGACAATAGCATTCTCAGGCCTAGAGCCTACACAAGCTTTCCTTTACATGGATGATTCAATCGTTATTGGTTGTTCTGAACAACATATGATTAAAAATCTAATAGATGTTTTCAAACTTTGTAGAAAACACAATCTCAAATTACATACAGAAAAATGTTCATTTTTCATGCACGAGGTGACGTTTTTAGGTCTCAGATGCACAGATAAAGGAATCTTACCTGATGATAAAAAATTTGATGTTATCAATAATTATCCTGTCCCTACGGACGCAGACAGCGCTAGAAGATTCGTTGCTTTTTGCAATTATTATAGACGTTTTATAAAAAACTTCGCCGAATATTCACGGCACATAACAAGATTATGTAAAAAGAATGTCCCATTTGAATGGTCAAATTGCAGTACCCAGATTTTAGCAAAGAATTTTGCATAATCACAGATGCAAGCAAACAAGCATGTGGAGCAGTTTTAACTCAAAACTATAATGGACTCCAACTCCCAGTTGCATATGCATCAAGAGCATTCACTAAAGGTGAAAGCAATAAGAGTACTATAGAACAAGAACTAGCAGCAATACATTGGGCAATAACATATTTTCGACCATATATATATGGCAAACACTTTACAGTTAAAACTGATCACAGACCTTTAACATATTTATTTTCTATGGTAAACCCAAGTTCAAAACTAACCCGCATGCGACTCGAATTAGAAGAGTACGATTTTACAGTAGAGTATCTGAGAGGTAAGGATAATTTCGTGGCAGATGCCCTGTCAAGGATAACAATATCCGACTTAATTGACATGAATAGAAAAGTCCTGAAAGTCACTACCAGGCACCAAAGTAGACAAAAGAATTTCTGCGCAGAACATAAACAAGAGCTATTGCCAAGGCAAAGTCTCGAAAAAGCTTCTAAGCCCAACGTATACGAAGTCATTACAAATGACGAGGTACGCAAAGTAGTGACCTTGCGAATAACAGATTCAACATGTTTATTGAAACATGGGAAAAAAGCTGTAGCAAGAATTGATGTTAGCGATTTATACTCCAATGGAATTCTCGACTTAGGTCAGTTTTTTCAAAGGCTTGAATGGCAAGCCGGTGTATCTCAAATCAGCCAACTAAAAGTGGCACCGAGCGAAAAGATCTTTGAATCAATTTCAATAGATACTTTTAAAAATATGGGCAATAAAAATTTAAAATCACTAAGAGTAGCGCTACTCAAGCCGGTGACCCTCATCCAAGATGATGAAGAAATATCGAAGAAGCTAACTTCGGCCGTGCCGAAGTTTGTATACCCTTGCAGATTAATTGATTACTTTCTCTTTTAAAAATTGGAAATATAAAATTTAAAAAAAATTTGAACCAAAAAAAGAATCAGTAAGAAAAAATTCGTATTTGCCAACGGCCGGAGTTGAACCTATGCTCACGTCACTTCTAGAACCGATCTCTACCTATTGCGCTACCAAACTTAAAATTCACGACCTCGCTATTTCGGTATACATTGCAAGCGTCCAGCTTCTCGCTCTCTAAATTTTCTGACGAATTCTAGAAAACAACAACACAATACAAAAATTGTTTTCTGTCTCTTTCTGCTTCGCACTCAGCTTATAGTTTTTTCAAGCACGTGTTCGCATATATGTATGTATGTATGTATGTTTGTATTTTTCCATGTATGTTGTTTGTGTACGCATATGTATATAAAAGCAAATATAAACGTATTTAATTGGCTGCATATGCAAACATACTGATGCTGATGGGGGTTGATTTATTGATTTTATTGATTTATGTCGGTGTTTATTATCCGATCTGAATCAAACTTGCTGGTAAGGTGTAAAAGTAGAATTGTCATCTATGTGCCAAATTTGGTTGAGATATCTCAAAAAACAAAAAAGTTTTTCTCACAAGAACTGTTTTGAACAACACAAATTTTAACCGAGGTACCTCTGATCTTTCCTATTTTTCTATAACTTATAGTTGTCCGATCCTACCAACTCTCGAACTTAATTTAGATAAATCATCAATGAAGAGAATGATATGACTTTTATTCACGTAGCTCAAAATTTAAGTTCGATTCCTTGCGAAGAAACAGACAGACGGACAGACGGACAGACGGACATGGTCATATCGACTCGGCTTTCGATGCTGATCAAGAATATATATACTTTATGGGGTCGGAAACGATTATTTCTATGCGTTACAAATATCTGACCAATTTTATTATACCCTCTGCAAGGGTATAAAAAAGAAGCTATATTGTCTACATTCCATGACGATCCAATTCAAGGAGGTCATACAGGTATAACTAAAACGATATCAAAAACTAGAAAGATGGACTAACTTCGGCCGTGCCGAAGTTCGTATACCCTTGCAGATTTTCTCTATATAATTCACCAGAAGCATTATTGTAAATTAAACATACCAAATTTACAAATTCAAAATTTTGAGCTTGAGGAAAAAAATTTTTCATACAAAATTTTTTTTTGTACAGATTGTTCCTATAGCAGCTATATGATATAGTCGTCCGATTCAGATCAAACTTGGTTGAAGTATCAAGAAGCATATTAAACTCATAAATATCAAATTTCGTGGCATTCGGTTGAAAAACAACAGAGTTATTGAGGATAAGCCTTATTTATGACCGATCGGTCCTATGGGAGCTATATGATATAGTCGTCCGATTCAGATCAAACTTGGTTGAAGTATCAAGAAGCATATTAAACTCATAAATATCAAATTTCGTGGCATTCGGTTGAAAAACAACAGAGTTATTGAGAATAAGCCTTATTCATGACCGATCGGTCCTATGGGAGCTATATGATATAGTCGTCCGATTCAGATCAAACTTGGTTGAAGTATCAAGAAGCATATTAGACTCATAAATATCAAATTTCGTGGCATTTGGTTGAAAAACAACAGTTATTGAGGATAATCCTTATTTATGACCGATCGTTCCTATGGGAGCTATATGATATAGTCGTCCGATTCAGATCAAACTTGGTTGAAGTATCAAGAAGCATATTAAACTCATAAATATCAAATTTCGTGGCATTCGGTTGAAAAACAACAGAGTTATTGAGGATAAGCCTTATTTATGACCGATCGGTCCTATGGGAGCTATATGATATAGTCGTCCGATTCAGATCAAACTTGGTTGAAGTATCAAGAAGCATATTAAACTCATAAATATCAAATTTCGTGGCATTCGGTTGAAAAACAACAGAGTTATTGAGAATAAGCCTTATTCATGACCGATCGGTCCTATGGGAGCTATATGATATAGTCGTCCGATTCAGATCAAACTTGGTTGAAGTATCAAGAAGCATATTAGACTCATAAATATCAAATTTCGTGGCATTTGGTTGAAAAACAACAGTTATTGAGGATAATCCTTATTTATGACCGATCGTTCCTATGGGAGCTATATGATATAGTCGTCCGATTCAGATCAAACTTGGTTGAAGTATCAAGAAGCATATTAAACTCATAAATATCAAATTTCGTGGCATTCGGTTAAGAAACAACAGAGTTATTGAGGATAAAGCTTATTCCTGACCGATCGGTCCTATGGGAGCTATATGATATAGTCGTCCGATTCAGATCAAACTTGGTTGAAGTATCAAGAAGCATATTAGACTCATAAATATCAAATTTCGTGGCATTTGGTTAAAAAACAACAGTTATTGAGGATAATCCTTATTTATGACCGATCGTTCCTATGGGAGCTATATGATATAGTCGTCCGATTCAGATCAAACTTGGTTGAAGTATCAAGAAGCATATTAAACCCATAAATATCAAATTTCGTGGCATTCGGTTAAGAAACAACAGAGTTATTGAGGATAAAGCTTATTCCTGACCGATCGTTCCTATGGGAGCTATATGATATAGTCGTCCGATCGGGATGATTCCGAGATATACAATGCCTGCAGCAAAAAGGAGCCTATGCTGAAAATCTCAGCTCTGTAGCTCTTATGGTCTCGGAGGAGAAGCTGTTGATCCAGACAGACGGACAGACGGACAGACAGACATGGTCATATCGACTCGGCTATTCATGCTGATCAAGAATATATATACTTTATATAGTCGGAGATGCTTCCTTCTGTGCGTTGCAAACTTCTGACCAAAATTAATATACCCTCTGCAAGGGTATAATAATATAAAAATAATATTTTTTTTTTTTTTTTTTTTTATTAAATAACTACACAATATTACGTTATTTTTTAAAAAAGGGAGGTGTAGTATGTTGGTTGCCAAATGAGCATATGCCCACAGCATTGAAGAGTATACAATGTAACTAAGTTTAAAGAATCAAAAAGCATATACATAAGTGCAGTAATAGGATCCGTCACTTGTGCGGACTGACCGCAGCGTGGGAACGCTAGCGTAAGCACTTTTTGAGTGTGTACCCTCTGTACATATATATGCCGCTGCTTGCAGCGACAGAACTCTATATGAAGAACTAATGTATTTAGGCTAAAGAAATAATTTTAAATAAAGAAGAGAACATTCTCATTTTGAACAACTATTAAAGCGGACATATGCTCCCTTTAAAATAAAACCAATTGTCTATTCATTACAAAATAAACATTAAACCTATTATTATCCATCTTTACATTTGAGGGCTCGTCCAAGTCTGAGCCTGATAACAGTTTTGTTTAAGTTTAAAGTTGGTTTGTTTTAAGCAATTCAACGTATAAAATAGCAGTTGAATGGTGAAAAGTAGTTGAGACGTAAAAAATAATAATTGTAACCGATAACGACAAGAACGCCGAAAAGCATAAAGAAAAATCGAAAGTCTGCAAGAACAAAATTTGTGTTAGGAACAGTTACAAGTTCGGCGTCGGTAAAAAGAATGCCAAAAACGAAGACGCAGAAAGAGACGAATAGATAGACAAAAGAATACGTTAAAGGAAGAAAAGAAAATTAAGAAGCAAACGAAGAGCAAGTAATTGAAGTGGAACCAGTAATCGGAGTGGATCCACTAATCGAAATCAAACCTGTAAACAAAATCAAAGTATTTAAGGAAATAGAACCAACGCGGTGATATGTCGTTTCAAAACTTCATATCTCCGCCGTTAAAAACGACATATCTCCGACGACATATCTCCGCCCAGTACATTTTTCTGGCGGAGATATGTCGATTTTTAAACGGCGAAGATGTGACGTTGTGAAACGACATATCATCGCCGGTGATCTGCGCGGAGATAATTCGTTTTTTAATAGCGGAGATATGAAGTTTTGAAACGACATATCTCCGCGAGTTACCATCCTAAATTAGTAGGTTTGATTTACTTTTGCAATTATATAATTAAAACACGACTTTGTTTCAAGAGTATCAACAACAGAATGAATTTCTTTATTCGTTAAGTCTTCTTATATTCAAAACCAAATTATCAACACCAGTGACTTTTGTCTTTGTTTCCCCGAACGAGTCATAAGGGTTTACATGTATGTATGTGTACTGTGACTGGCGGGTAACTCCTCCCCCTCTAGATTGGAGTGAAGGCCAGAATGAAGGTGTGGTCTGAATGAGAAATAAAAGGAAGTATTCACCGTTGTTCCTTTCCAGTATCATAGTTCCACGTAGAGGTCTTGTATATTCTAAATTGTATCTTATTTTATCTCATTTGTATGATTTCATGAGTTCTTAAAAATAGTTTTTTTTTTTTTTTTTTTTTTTGAATAACATAAGTTTTAACAATTCAAGTGTATTTCGAAGTTTGTAACTTAAATATATCGTAGCACATTTCAAATGTTCTCTTAACTATTATTATATTATTATATATATATATTTTTTTTTTTTTTTTTTTTTTTTTTTTTATTATTATACTTTATGAATTCTTTGGCTTTCTGGTTATACGCTTTATTTTGGACTTATGAATTTTTTGTTTTCTTGTTGATATTAAAGTAGGTCCCTTGTCCTCTACCACTTTGTGAATTGTAAAACGAGGTGTTAATTTATTTCTTCTGTTCTCTTTTCGAAAAATAATTTCGTCTTTGTCAAGTTGTGCTGGGTTAGTTTTGTTTTGGTTTAAAATAGCCGTGCGTTTTTGTGTTTTGTCAGTTAATTGCTGAACTACTTCTGGGTATAACTTTCTTTGATATAAATTTAGTTCTTGTAGGTATTCGTGTTCATTGGTAAAGTTAGCTTTTTTATTGAAAATATGTGTTCTACCTGAAAATAATTCGAATGGCGTATAACCTGTGCCTGAGTGAATGGCATTATTATACGTGGTCAATGCTTCCCACAATATCTCTTCGTGTGTGCAAGGTAAACTGCTTCTTTTTTTCAAATCAAATATGATTCTGTAAGTTTCTGTTAGGGATGAGTGAAAACGTTCTACCGTGGAGTTGCTTGAAGATTGTTGAAATGAAGTTACATGTCTGATTATATTGTATTGTTTACAAAAGTCAATAAAAATGTTTCCCGCAAATTCTGGTCCTTGGTCACAAATTATCTTCTTTGGTATTCCGAAAATACAAATAAAATGTTTGACTGATTTAACAACATTGATACAGTCTCTAGCAGGTATTGTGTAACCGGTAGCAAATCTTGATAGTTTATCAATTATTGTTAATATATATTTATGGTTAATTGAATAAATATCCATGTGAATTAAATCTAATGGCTGTTGTGGTATTTCGGGTTCTTGAAATGGGATTTTTTGTGGTTGTCTGTCATATTTCATTGTTTGACATATGTCGCAATTATTGATTGTTTTTGAAATTTTTTGTTTCATGTGGGTGAAATATACTGAGCGTTTTAAATGAGCGCAAGTTTCGTCAATCCCTCTATGATTATTTTTAAGGTGATATTCTCTAATTTCGTTTTCCTGATCGTCGGATGTTATAATTTCTCTTAAAAATTTTGTGCACCTTAAGGCCTTGTAAAGTTGACTATGAGCAAAGTATTTTACATACACTTGCTGCACTATTTTAAATATTGTGTCTGTTGCAAATATTGCGCAAGTTTTATTTGGCTTTAAAACCGATCTCAATAGTTTTGTCATGACTTCTTCGTTAAAACTGGGCTCGAAAATAGTACGCCTTATTTTGTTTTTGAAGGGCACTTCTACTTTAATGTTTGATTGAGCGGATTCTTGGAAAATAATCTGTATATTAAAATCATTAAGTGGTTTTTCAGAAATGAGTGTACCTTGTTCCCAATTTTCTTGTGCAGAATGTATAGTTTCTCCACAGGTTGCACCCACTGACTCGCTCTCACCTATATTTACTTCTATTCTTGTCCTACTCAGTGCATCTGCTATCACATTCTGTGACCCTTTTTTATATATGATCTCATAATCATATTCCAACAATCTCAATTTCCACCTTACTAATTTTGAGTTTGGTTCCTTAAAACTCATTAGCCAAGTTAGAGGCTTGTGGTCTGTTATGATTTTAAACTTTTGGCCAAAAAGATAGGGTCGGAAATGTTTTATTGCCCAAATTATGGCCAGCATTTCTTTTTCAACCGTAGAATAGTTCGATTCAGTATCGGATAAGGTTCTGCTAGCAAATGATACAGGTTTGTCTGATCCTAACGTTCCTTGCGATAATACTGCCCCTAATGCAAAATCACTAGCATCCGTTGTCAATATGAACGGTTTAGTAAAATCAGGATAAATCAAAATTGGGTCGTTACATAAAAGAGACTTGCAAGTTTCAAATGTTGATTTAAACTCTTCATCTATAATAACTTTAGCTTTTCCTTTTAATTGTTTAGTTAGTGGTTTAGTTATTTTGGCAAAATCTTTTATGAATTTTCTATAATAACCCATTAACCCCAAGAAGGATTTGATTTGTTTTTGCGTCCTGGGTAAAGGAAAATTCTTTATGACTTCAATTTTTGATGTGTTTGGTCTTATGCCATCTAGACTAACAACATGCCCTAAATACTCAATTTCCTTTCTTAAAAACTCAGACTTATCTATTTGTATCTTTAAGTTTGCCGCTCTTATTTTCTTAAAGACATTTCTTAAATGTTGCATATGCTCTTGTAATGAGGATGAAAATATAATAATGTCGTCTAAATATATTAGGCAATATATACCATGTATAACCCCAAACAAAGAGTCCATTACTCTCTGAAAGGTTGCCGGGGCATTAGTAAGACCGAATGGCATTCTAAGAAACTCGTAATGCCCTCCTTCTGCTGAAAATGCTGTTTTTTGAATATCATCTTTATGCATCTCAATTTGGTGATAGCCACTAGCTAAGTCTATTAATGAAAAATATTTTGCTTTTCCTAAATTGTCTAAAACATCATTAATTATTGGCATGGGATATTTGTCTTTAATGGTTTTTTCATTAAGTTTCCTATAATCTACCACTAATCTCCATTTTCTTTGTCCTGTTGCATCTACTTTTTTTGTACTAACCATACAGGCGCACTCTAGGGGGAGTGGCTATGTCTAATGATTTTTTGATTAAGGAGTTTTTCTATCTGTACTTTCACTTCTTTTCTTTCATTAAAACCATATCTATATGGTCTTGTATAAAGAGGAATATCGTCTGTTGTAGGAATTTTATGTTTAACGCTCTTTGTGAATGTTAACTGGCTCTTATTATCGTAAAATATTTCCGCAAATTCTAAACAAAGTTTCTTTAAGACTTCGATTTCTTCCACGTTTAAATGATTTGTTCTTATTTTTTCTTGAAAGTTAAATGAGCTTGCTGTTGTATTTAGTTCGTTTTGAAAAGCCAAATTTACCTCGATGTATTGTTCCTTTATGTATGGAGTTACTACTAACGGTTGATCAAAATAAATGACTTTATCAGTGTCTGCATAGTTAGTAATTTCCATCATGCTAAAATTGTTTGTTGCCGAATATAAACCATTTGAAATAACTAATTTGTTGCCTAATCGAATTTCTGGGGAATAGAAAGTACCCTCCTTCAAACTTACGGGTATTTGAATCATATATCTCGTTGCTTCTTCGATCACCTGTCTTTCGCCTACTATATTTTTCTTTGTGTGTATAACCAATTGCGTGCTGGGTGTTTGTAAAATTAATTTATCTACATCTACCTTTGCCATAAAAAAATGAGTGGAATTTAAATAGCAAAAAATTAAATGTTCCGCGTTGTTGAAATTCATCAAATATCTCCAATGTGCAGGCTAAATCTAATCTGTGTGAATTTATTATTGTCTTTATTACTTTTGGTTGGTTTAATCTTATATGGTGTTCTGGTGGAACAAATAGAGGGTCAATAAAAGATACTGTAGATCCTGTATCAACAAGAAAATTCAATTGTTTACCGAACACGTTTTTTATTAAAATATAAGGTAGTTCGGTTCCATGCCTGTCTCTGGTTATAAATCCTGGTTGGTTATTGAGGCTGCTAATTGAAAATTTTCGCTATCGTTAATATTATGTATTTCTTCCTGATTGTTATTTTGTTTGACCTGATCCTTAGACACTAACGATTTATACGAATGTTGGGAAAAATTAGTGTTCCTTGTTTGTCCACTGAAGGTTTCTCCGTTATTACGCTTGAACTGACCGCTCTGTTGTTGTCTATTAATGTTATCACGGTTATACGGTTTTTTATTATAGTTACTTTTCTCTCTAATTTGTTGATTTCGTGCCATATTTTGCATTTGACCCTTAAAATTATTGTAAGATTTGAACGAATTTTGATTAGTTTTGCCTCCAGGGTCTAGCTTGTCTCTGGTTTTTAAAATTTCTTTTTCAGCTACTGCTAACTCGTAGGCTGTAATAACATCTGTTGGGTCTCTTCCTCGGATAATAGGACCTAGTGGTCCTCGTAACCCTCTCAGAAATGTGGCTAAGCATTGCTTTATAAAAAAATCTTTCTTTGTTTCCCGCACTGTTTCATTAGTTTCCTTCTCGTCAACAATATTTATTAAAGCCCTCTGTATACTGGTAACTTTTTCGTAAAGGGTTTCTACAGGGTGACTTTGTGTTGTTAAAATACCCAGTTCAGCAATTAAGTCAGATTCTGTCCTTTTTGTCCGAAAAGTGTCTTAGAAGTGCATTTTTTATATCGTTCCAGTTTAATTTTACTCGTGTTTGATATAATATTTCGTGGGCTTTCCCTTTGAATCTTATTTCTTATTGCTCTTAAAATACTCCTGTCGGAGTTTCTTCTGAGCCTTTTATGAATAAAGTATTTCTTCAACATTTGTAATGAATTCTCTAATTCTTCTGAATTACCTTCATAGGTAGGCATTGTTTTTATTACATCAGAGATTTTGATATACAGATATTTTGCATATCTGTATAGTTTTCTTGTGCCAGTGGCATGTGCTCATCCAATGATGAATTAGAGATAGGAGACTGTTCCCTGTCTGCTATGTTAACAGTGCGTTTTGCACTTTTTGTTGTTGTTGTTTTTGACATTATTTGAGTATGAGAATATATTAAATGTTTGATGGATATATATAATGTAATATGTGTATTGAAATAAATGTGTAGACTACGTTTTTTACTTTTAATTGTATGAGAAAATTTTTTATGTTTGATGGATATATGTATATAATGTAAAAATGTGTAGACTAAGTGTTTCTTACTTTTACTTATTTGTTTTCGGTGTTGGTGGTAAAAAGGAGGTAGAGGAACGGCTTATGTTGTATTTGTATGATATCTGTCCACTTGTAATGTGACAATGAATATGTATTGTGATTCCGTTTTTATCTTCTTCCTTTTTTTTTTCCTTGTTTTGTAAAAAAAAAAAAAAAAAGTATTCTT
>JAECWJ010000401.1:0-86008 GCA_018150375.1 Drosophila sturtevanti | reverse complement strand
AATAAACTTAGCTCGTCGAGCTAATGCATGATATTTATAACATATCGCTTTATCATTCCATAAGGTTATTATACTAATAGAGATCTATTATATATGTATATATAAAAGTAATTTAGTCTTCTAAGGTTTCTGTTCCATTGTGTGTGAATTGTAGATACACGCTTCCTTATATTATTTTCGTATGAACGAGTGTTCAATAATACAGGCAATAACAAATTTTCTGAGATAGTGTATGTTTAACAAAGTTGTTTGAAAATGTAAGCAGTGGGAATATGGAAGTTTGCAACTTCCTATCGCAAAAACTAAAATGTTATCAATGTTGTCATCGGCGTGTCTCTAGGTCTAGCAACAAATTAGTTGTTCACGTTAGAGCTGGGAAACCATCGATAGTGCCGTCCATCGATGGTTACCCCATCGATGGTTAAAACCATCGATAATATCGATGGTTCCGTCGAAAATTTTTGCCTTTGAAATTTTTAACCTTTATTGTAAAAAAAAGGGTAGTTTTTATAATAGAAACTAGCTGACCCGGCGAACTTCGTACCGCCTTAGCGTTGCAATGATGCACTACTTTATTTTGTACAGCTGATCATCTTAGGTATGAGTACCTATTCAATTTGAACTGAATCCTCCCTATAAAAATGTATCCATAATTCCCTGGTCTCGCTATACCTGAAAATGACTTTACTAATTTTTAATGAAATAAAAAACAAAATATATCTATATATATTTAAAAATGAACTCATTTGCCCAATAGCAACAATTTTCGCTGAACTGTAATTAATTGCCACATTATAACTGAATGCAGCTCTGTGGGGATTAAACTCTAAATTTCTATCTTCATATCGATTCCGTTCAAGTTCATTTCGCGCTTCGCGTTGCTCATCAGTTTGATTTGCTCTTATATTTCTTTGACTTGCCGTATTTCGAGTTCTGCGGTTCTAAGATTGTACGTCTGGTTGGTGGCATTGTTAAAAACAAAAATCCAACTGCAATACTTTAATTTTATGAATAAGTTTCTGTGGATTTCAAATCGAGCTTTTTCTTTATTTGACTCAAACTGATTTCTGTAAACAGATCAGTTTTTTATAACGCTGCTACGGCCACACCAAACAGATGGTCACATTTAGCAGATCAGATGTTTTTGTATTTCGTGTTGTCTTGCCAAAAATTTAAAGATAATATGCGTATAAAAGATGGCATGAGAGATTTTCTTAATATTTTTTTCCGTAAGAACATTCTCCTAATAATAACATATACATCTCCTAATAATAACAAATACAACAAAAAAAGAATTAGTGAAATCGGTCCATCGGTTCACGCGTGATGCCGTGACCAAGGAAAACGACTACGGCCACACCAAGTAGATGGTCACATTTAGAAAATCAGATGTTCTTGTATTTCATGTTGTCTTGGCAAAAATTTAAAGATAATATGCGTATAAAACATGGCATGAGAGATTTTCTTAATATTTTTTAATGTAAGAACCTTCTCCTAATAATAACAAATACAACAAAAAAAGAATTAGTGAAATCGGTCCAGCCATTCACGCGTGATGCGATGACCAGAAAAAACGGGCTTCATTTTTTTATAAAAGATAAATTCAAAAAAAAAGCTCTAAAAATTTTATACCTTTCTTTGCACCTTTTTAAAGAATAAATAATTTAAACAAATTTATGGAAATTATAAAAATGTATTCTTTTTACTAAATTTCGTTCACCAATACTTTAAATGTCCAACAGAAGAATCTTAAAAATACACTTATAATTATATCTCAGAGATCCATTTTCGCTTCATAGAGACAAACAAACAAAAATAAAAAATTGAATGTTTTCAACGAAAATTTTGACACTTACTCGCGGTTGTTTTGTCGCTCACAGTAAAGCGGCGATATATCGATATTGGCAAAGATCCATCGATATATCGCAAATCATAAGAACCATCGATATTATCGATGGTCCCATCGATAGTTTCCCAGCTCTAGTTCACGTACCTACAAATATACATGTATGTAAATTATGCCAACAAAGGAATAATTCTACAACATAGTGCAGAATGTGACGTTTCGAATATTAATTGGATATTTGCTTGGATTTGAGTACGCGAAGCAAAAAGAAAACAATCTAAATTAATCCGCTTGTTGTCTAAGGTCGAATTGAAAAATAACCATTTACTCACACATATGTATGTATGTACATATGTACATAGATATGTGCATATGTATGTCTCTGTTCGTGTAGTAGCTTCAACTGTCGAAGGAGAACAAGAGTACGAACTTTGTAGGGTAAAATCCGAAAATTGGTAAAAAAAAAAAAAAAAGATATATATATATATATATATGTACATATAAGCCAAAAAAAAACAACAAATAAGAACAGGTGAGTAGCAGTACTTGATTTGCTTTATTACTACCAAAGAAAATAAAGTTCATGAAACAACTCCGTTATAAAAGTTTTATGGACTTTAACTTGGGTGCATCAGCAGCATCAGTAAGTGTTCTTGCACCTTACCCCTACAGTTTAATTTAATTATTTTCTTCGTTATATCGGTCTGAAGTTGTTTTTATACCCTTGCAGAGGGTATAATAAAATTGGTCGGATGTTTGTAACGCATAGAAATAATCGTTTCCGACCCCATAAAGTATATATATTCTTGATCAGCATCGAAAGCCGAGTCGATATGACCATGTCCGTCTGTCCGTCTGTCTGTTTCTACATACTTAATCGATCTTAAATTTTGAGCTACGTGAATAAAAGTCATATCATTCTGTCCGTTGATGTTGCAAGCAAATTAAGTTCAAAGATTGGTCGGATCGGACAACTATAAGTTATAGAAAAATAGGAAAGATCAGAGGTACCTCGGTCAAAATGTGAGTTGTTCAAAACAGTTCTTGTAAGAAAAACTTTTTTGTTTTTTAAGATATCTCAACCAAATTTGGTGAACAGATGAGAATTATACTTTTACATCATACCAGTAAGTTTGAATCAGATCGGATAATAAACACCGACATAAATCAATAAAATCAATGAATCAACCCCCATCAGCATCAGTATGTATGCATATGCAGCCAATTAAATACGTTTATATTTGCTTTTATATATGCGTACACAAACAACATACATGGAAACATACAAACATACATACATACATATGTATATGCGAACACGTGCTTGAAAAAACTACAAGCTGAGTGCGAAACAGAAAGAGACAAAAACTATTTGTATTGTGTTGTTGTTTTCTAGAATTCGTCAGAAACTTTAGAGAGCGAGAAGCTGGACGCTTGCAATGTATACCGAAATAGCGAGGCAGTGAATTATAAGTTTGGTAGCGCAATAGGTAGAGATCGATTCTAGAAATGACGTGAGCGGAGGTTCAAATCCGACCGTTGGCAAACTCAAATTTTTTCTTACTGTTTCTTTTTTTGGTTCAAATTTTTTTAAAATTTTATATTTCCAATTTTTAAAATATCTTGAATCCGATATGACGGAGAAAGTAATCAATTAATCTGCAAGGGTATACAAACTTCGGCACGGCCGAAGTTAGCTTCTTTGATATTTTAAATTTAAATGAAAAATTTGAAAACCCACATACATACATACATACATATGTACATACAGTATGTATGTCAAACAATTGTTTGCAAAATGAAAATCGAAACAAAAATTAATTTTTCAACGTCGTTTTCAGTATCATATATTAGTTTTTTCAAAATTTTTTTTCATATTTATATTAATTAAAGTATTCTTAACTTATTTATAACAACAAAAATAATGTTTCAATTATTAATGTAGAGAAAAAGCGTAAAAAACAAAATTCGAAGAATTTCACACTGTCAATTAATTCTTTGCAAAATGCAAACAATTATTTTAAATTTAACTAAAACTACGAAACTAAAACGAATTAAAACTTAATATTTAGTGTGGCTACCACTAGCATCCGAAACATCCTGAAGAACCCGTTGTATGGAGCAAACCAATCTCTGGAGATCATAAACCTTTGGAATATTCTCCATTCTTCTTGAATAATTCGAATCAGAGCCGTCTTATTAGTTTGGCTCCGTTTACCCAAGCGTTTCTTTAAAAATGCCCATAAATTTTCATTGGTGTTTAAATTAAGGACTCTGCGCTGGGGTGTCAATCACTTTGCTGCAATTATACAATTATTTGCCCCGCTTCTTGATAATTTTTTTTTTTTAAATGGCCAAGTAGAACTACTTGTTTAAATTTTCATTGAAAAAAACGGACCACACCAACACCCTTAGACCAAATACAACCCCACACCATTACTGACAATTTCCCAAACTTCACTGTAGGCACTATGTTCTCCTGTTGCAGTGCTATATTTATTATTATATTTAGTGCCGATAGTAGTGGCTTCTTTCTCGCTGTCCAGGATGAATATTTGTGCGTATTTAGCACTTTTCGGACAGTCTCACGAATTACGGATTTCTTGCAGTCAGTTTTCAGTTCCGATACCAACTGCCTGAGGCTGATTTGGGAGTTTTCGCTGACCTCCTTCATAATTTTTCTATGGTCGCGCCTGTTTAATTTCAGGGATTTGCCTCCAGAGTGCTTCAGTTCCAGCCTATTTTCCTTCTCTCAATTTATAATATTGTAAACTGTTCTTAATTTAATTAAGAACATTTCATCCAATTCCTTAGCGGATTTCCCCTTGAAATGGGGGAAATACACCAATTGAATTATATTTTCATTAACTCGCTTTTCAGGCATTGTTAAATTGGTAAAATGTAAAACCTTGAGCTTCAAAAATCTACAAAAACAAGTACGGCAATGCTTTGCAACACATTTCACTTTTCTTAGGATCCGTTTTTTTATACCCTTGCAGAGGGTATAATAAAATTGGTCAGATGTTTGTAACGCATAGAAATAATCGTTACCGACCCCATAAAGTATATATATTCTTGATCAGCATCGAAAGCCGAGTCGATATGACCATGTCCGTCTGTCTGTTTCTTCATACTAAATCAATCTTAAATTTTGAGCTACGTGAATAAAAGTCATATCATTCTCTTCATTGATCTTTTATCTAAATCAAGTTTAAGAATTGGTAGGATCGGACAACTATAAGTTATAGAAAAATAGGAAAGATCAGAGGTACCTCGGTCAAAATGTGAGTTGTTCAAAACAGTTGTTGTGGGAAAAACTTTTAGTTTTTTAAGGTATCTTAACCAAATTTGGTGAATAGATGAGAATTATATTATATTTTATTTTACATCATACCAGTAAGTTTGAATCAGATCGGATAATAAACACAGACATAAATCAATAAAATCAATGAATCAACCCACATCAGCATCAGTATGTATGTATGTTTATATCTGCTTTTATATATGCATACACAAACAATATATATAAGTTAGCAACGAAGAAATTCTCAAGACCAAAAAGTCACGTTGCGCTGACCGAAGGGAGTTGCACCAAAGTGCTGACATGACGTCTGCATTACTTCCTGCACGCGCCAGCCAAAAACTGCCGAATTCGACATTCACAAGTTTTGCACCCGTTACCCAACAGGCCGTCGATCTACAGCGACGACACCGCCAACGTCGCTGCCGCTAAGCCACAGCTTGTTAGGGATAGATTTGGTTTAAGTAAATTTAGTTGCACATTTATTTCGAATAAAATAACACGTTCGTAAAGTCTAAAGATAAAATATCTTCTTTTTTTATTTGATTTAAATATCAAATATTTAACTGGCGCCCGAGCAGGGACCGGCAAGTGTGACAAAAGAGCAAAACGATTCTACGCGCACCTCGTCGTTTAAAAGTGAACAAAAAACCAGTGCAACTCGCGTTAATTAATTTTAACGGTCGGTTTTTTAACTCACAAGGCAAACAGAACTTAATTGTTCGACTGCCCAACGGTGGATGACAATTCTTGTAAGGCCAGGCCGCAGGAAGCTCTTCCGAAGTACGATCGCAGGATTCCCGAGTAGAGGAAATAACTCAAAAAGGATGAAATCCGGACCGTCGGTGGAGGTCACTACCGCAACTACATTAATGTAAGCTAGTGAATAATATAGTAACCTAAGCATATTGACAAAGAAAGAAAAATTAATATATTGACTAAAGAAAAGAAAAGAAAATTAATATTTTGACAAATTAATATTTTGGAAAATATATCAAAACAAAATTGAGAACCAGAAAATTCCTAAAAGGAAAATAAAATATCGTATAATTATAAACCAACATTAACACTACAAACGTAGTATAAAAAATTCCAACTTTGCGATTCCTAAGGGACCCTCCAAGGTAGAAGGAAAAGACCAGCCACTGGTCATCAAAACAAAACACGAAAAAAAGAAAAAAAAAAAACCGAAAATATTTTTAAAAAAGAAAAAAATATATTAACCAAAAATAAATACAAAACACATTTCCTACAATCAAACAAAACAAAACCAAACACATATTCCAAGAAAATCTGCAAATAATTTAAAACAATTTCAAATTGATCAACATTAATTTATAACTACTGTCTCACAATCATAACAATTCCTACAATATCAATTCCTACATAAACATTTTTTATCTGAATAAGTAAAACGGGAGCAAATAGTTTACAACAAATTTCAAATCTCTCAATATTTAATTCACAATTACCATCTTAAAACTAATACCAATCTCCACACTGTATGGCTAACGAAAATAATCTTATTAGGCCCCCAATTCTAAGTGTGCAAAACGAAGAGGATCACCCTTAGACAAGTGAACATTTTTTAAATAGACAACAACAAAGACAACTGGATAGACACAACGTACATTTACAAAATAGAGTAATGGCAAATAACGTAGAACAAATAGCTGCCATAGTTAGCCAGATCTTGGCGCAACAGCTACCGGCACTAGTGAAAGAATTAATCAATCTTTCAAGAGAATTCAATAACGTAGACGATCAGGGGATATCCACAAATCAAAGGGAAAATTTAGGTGATTTAGACAGAGTACCAGACATTGTTAAATGCATTAGAGAATTTCAGGTAACCCAACAGAATTCAGCTCACGGAAAATGGGTGTAGATCGCATACTTTCAGCATACGCAGCAGAAGTTGGTTCGCCAAAATATTTTGGGATTTTGCACACCATAAGAAATAAGATCACAGGTGAGGCCGATACGGCTCTTGAATCATACAATGTCCCTCTAAACTGGAATGCCATTTCCAAATGCTGAACACTACATTATGCAGATAAGAGAGATCTAAGAACACTAGAGTACCAAATGACAATGTTGATACAAGGTCAAAATCAATCAGTAGAAGAATTCTATCAAACAGTCTACAAACACCTTTCATTGAATTTAAACAAGGTAGGATGTATGGAGTTAAGCAGAGAATCCGAAACACTCATGACAAAGGTATATCGTGACAAAGCACTCGATAATTTTTATACGAGGTCTAAAGGGTGGCCTACCTCGACTCCTTGGTATAAAGGAACCGGTAGATCTGCCTTCCGCCCTACATTTTTGTCTTAAATTAGAAAACCAAAACTATCGTACTAATATCGCAATGAACAAACATCAACCGACTACCTTTAGAAGCACAGCACCCCGTACAATACATCCTCCAAATAGAGCAGGCTATAATCAAACTATCAGGACGCCACCTATCAATTTCGGACCACAGCTCCCAGTTCGTACTCCTTGGCCGAACACTACGCAGTACAACCAACAAGCTTATCATACAGGGCCGACTCCTCATTATCCGACTCAGCAAATATTTGCTCCTCTTCGCCCATTGTCACCAAAGCCTCAGTCACGTCCTGAACCAATGGACGTAGACCCTTCCATACGCACCAGAATGGTGAACTATATGAATAGACCTAACTTTGTGGCAGGGAAACTACCTTCAGACCCAACAAATGAACCTGATAAAAGACAGCGAAACTTCAACATTCAGACGAGTGAAGGATTATTCGAAATAGAAACCACTGACAATTACCCGACCATGCAAGAATATGAACAAACAATTTCACAATACGAAGAACAAACAGATACTGGACAAACTTTAGTAGAATATAGCGAACAAACAGAACACACAGACTACAACCAACCCGAATTTTCAGACATAAATTTTTTAGAATGAGAAGCTCCCCTCTTCCTTATATTGAATGCAAGATGAGGAGCGGGAAAATTTTAAAAATATTAATAGATACAGGATCAAATAGAAACTACATTCCTCCTAAATTTATAGACAATGCTATTCCAAACAAAAAACCCTTCGAAGCCATTATAGTCGGCGGGAATATTAAAATCACACACCACAAATTCGCTAACCTTTTTAATAGATCAGACATTAAAGTAAAATTTTTCCTGTTACCCACTTTGAAAACTTTTGACGCTATATTAGGCAACGACAGCCTAAGGGAACTAGACGCTGTTATCCAAAGCAGCAAAAATCGATTGGTTATAAAAAATAATATCTGCATACCCATCAAAGAAAAGAGACTTGAAGCAGTCAACACCGTTACAAAAGACAAAGTAGAGTTTCTCGGCTTTATCATTTCAGATAAAGGCGTTGAGACCAACCTTGATAAAAAGCAACCATAACCAAGTATCCTCTTCCAAAAACACTTAAAGACTTGCGATCATTTATTAGACTGGATAATTATTGCAGACGGTTCATAAAAAATTTCGCTAAGTTAGTAAAACCACTTAGCTCTCTTTTAAGAGGGGAAGATGGACGACGAGTGTCCAAAAATCTGTCTTCAAAAAAATGTATTAATCTTAACCAAGAAGCCATAGATTCTTTCAAGAAAATTAAAAACGCTCTAGTGTCTAACAAAGTCATCATACAATACCCAATAGCATCCACCCAACATAGTGCAGAAAACTCAAGCCACAACCTGATACCCAGTATCGAAGTTCCGATCAATGCATTTAAGAATCAAATATTCATAGACAAATCCGAAATATTCTTAAAATTCACAATAGAGCTCACCGTAACGCACTAGAAAATAAAAAGCAATTGTCAGAACCACATTACTTTCCCAAGATGAAACAAAAAATAAAAGCATTAGTCAAACAATGCCAAATTTGTAAAGAAGAAAAATCAAGACAGGATAACATTGACCAAATTAAACAAAAACAAACTACAGATTTACAGAATCATAATAAAAACCGAAAACAAATACGTACATACACGCCAGGGTAAGAAATATATGTCAAAATTAATAATAAATTAGGAACTAAATTGTCACCAAGGTACAGAAAAGAAATAGTCAAAGAAGATAAAAATACAACTTTACTAACAACAACTGGAAAAACTGTGTATCGTTTTTATATATAAAAAATCTATAAATTTTACAGGATACTGCTTACAATGACGACTACATTAACGAAAGGACACCTAGACGTATCAAACTACACCGACGCACATACTGTTAATATAATAAAAGGAATAGGGAAACTACAGATATCAACAACGCGAATAGTACATGTGATAGAATTAGGACAAATTAAAGAAGCATTAGACAATCTCCTATTACTCACAGAACAAGATCTTAAAGCAAACCCCTTATACCACACATTGCATCATGAAATAGAACAAGCAATGATTACTTTCAGCACATTGGTAATATACCAGAATCGGCATACCAGAGCAATCAACATATTAGGCACAGCATGGAAATATATAGCAGGTAGCCCGGACAATAATGATTTAGTAATGATAACAGACAATTTAAACAAACTAATAGATAATAACGACCAACAGATAATCATTAATAAACAACTGGAAGACAGAATCAATAAATTAACAAAAATTTCAAACGATCTAACCGATAGCATAAAAAAGGATTCACTTGTAGGGGATGAACTAGCTGTTAGTTTACAAAACCAAATAATGTTAATAAAAGAAGAAATAATAAATATTAAATATGCCATACAGTGGGCCAAATTAAATTTAATAAATACCTTTTTAATAGGAAAAAAAAAATTCAAATTATCAGTAACAAGTTTCAAGAAAGTAACATGCTACCATTAAATATAGAAGAAATGTTAGAATTCGCAGATGTCTCCATTTTGCATAATGGAACAACACTTTTGTACATTGTAAAAATTCCTAATCTAGAAGAAATAGACTGCAAAAATTCAATCATCAAACCTGTAATAAAGAACAATAGTATCATCAATCTCAAATATAAAGAAATATTTCAATGTAAAGAAGAACTCTATGGAATATCAAATAATTGTAAAAATTACAACAATATAAAAATTTGCGATAAGACAAAAATTGTTAATTTAACTAAAGATAGTTGTATCCCTAAGATAATTCGGGGAGAACAAGCACTGTGCGACTTTGGCAACGCAGACCACGTCCCAGAAGTAGAAAAAATCGACGATCGACTAATCCTGTTAAGCGACTTTAATGGAACCGTCGAATGGCAGAAGGAGGCAAAGAAACTAAGAGGCACATACCTGTTAAACTTCTGGAATGAAACCATAACTATCAATCAGAAGACATTCAGCAATATAGAGATTTCAGTAATGCAACCCGGAAGCCCCATAATACAGATTACACCAATGGAGAGCGAACGCATCAGAATTCTCTCATTGAAAGCACTCGAAGAATTACATGTCAACAACATCAAAGTTATGCAAAAGATCCAAGTGCATTCAACAACCAATAGAATAGCACTTGTCTCCCTATTTATTACGCCATCCTCATCAGTTTCCTTCTGCATCTAGTGATAAAGAAAAAAGGAAAAAGGGTCATCGTACAACTCGACCAAAAACAGATGGGCTCTAAAAACGATCCAACGCTGACCAATATGAAGAAAATCGAAAGCCGAAACATCCCATTTAACGATATACCATTCTTTTAACAAATCACTTGAGGACAAGTGTAAACTAGAGGAGGAGGAGTTAGTAACGAATAAATTCTCATGACCAAGAAGTCACGTTGCGCTGACCGATGTCAGTTGCACCAAACTGCTGACCTGACGTCTGCATTACTTCCTGCACGCGCCAACCAAAAATTGCCGAATTCGACATTCACCCGTTACCCAACAGGCCATCGATCTACAGCGACGACACCGCCGACGTCGCTGCCGCTAAGCCACAGCTTGTTAGGGATAGATTTGGTTTAAGTAAATTTAGTTGCACATTTATTTCGAATAAAATAACACGTTCGTAAAGTCTAAAGATAAAATATCTTCTTTTTATACCCTTGCAGAGGGTATATTAATTTTGGTCAGAAGTTTGCAACGCACAAAAGGAAGCATCTCCGACTATATAAAGTATATATATTCTTGATCAGCATGAATAGCCGAGTCGATATGACCATGTCCGTCTGTCCGTCTGTCTGGATCAACAGCTTCTCCTCCGAGACCATAAGAGCTACAGAGCTGAAATTTTCAGCATAGGCTCCTTTTTGCTGCAGGCATTGTATATCTCGGAATCATCCCGATCGGACGACTATATCATATACCTCCCATAGGAACGATCGGTCAGGAATAAGCTTTATCCTCAATAACTCTGTTGTTTTTTAACCGAATGCCACGAAATTTGATATTTATGAGTTTAATATGCTGTTTGATACTTTAACCAAGTTTGATCAGAATCGGACGACTATATCATATAGCTCCCATAGGAACGATCGGTCATAAATAAGGATTATCTTCAATAACTGTTGTTTTTCAACCGAATGCCACGAAATTTGATATTTATGAGTTTAATATGCTTCTTGATACTTCAACAAAGTCTGATCAGAATCGGTTGGCTATATCATATAGCTGCTATAGGAACAATCGGTACAAAAAAAATTTTGTATGAAAAATTTTTTTCCTCAAGCTCAAAATATTGAATTTGTAAATTTGGTATGTTTAATTTACAATAATGTTTCTGATGAATTATATAGAGAAAATCTGCAAGGGTATACGAACTTCGGCACGGCCGAAGTTAGTCCATCTTTCTAGTTTTTATTTGATTTAAATATCAAATATTTAACTTATACAAACATACATACATACATATATGCGAACACGTGCTTGAAAAAACTACAAGCTGAGTGCGAAACAGAAAGAGACAGAAAACTATTTGTATTGTGTTGTTGTTTTCTAGAATTCGTCAGAAAATTTAGAGAGCGAGAAGCTGAACGCTTGCAATGTATACCGAAGTAGCGAGACCGTGGATTTTAAGTTTGGTAGCGCAGTAGGTAGAGATCAATTCCAGAAATGACGTGAGCGGCTATTCATTCGCGGCCGTTGGCGAACCCGAATTTTATGTCGCGTACCCATAAGGTACAAGGGTATATTAAAGTCGCTAAAATGTATGTAACAGGCAGAAAGAAAATGTTCCGACCCCATAAAGTATATATATTCTTGATCAGCATCAACAGCCGAGTCGATATGACCCTGTCCGTATGAACACCTAGATCTCAGAGACTATAAAAGCTAGAGCAACCAAATTTGGTGTCAACATCCGTCGTATATACGCAGATCAAGTTTGTTTCAAATTTTTGCCATGCCCACTTCCGCCCCCGCAAATTAGAAAAAACTATAACTAGAGTAGTATTAAAGCTATCTTTTTGGCAGACTCAATTATATAGCCAATATGTACCATCTGACCGAATTTGACCGAAATCGGTCAATAATTATCGGAGATATACCTATATATATTTTGTACTGAAATGCTATGCAGCAGCAGCTGAAATGTGTGAGCGAGATAGCATGCGCATGTTGCTTTGTACCGCATGACGCATTAGTTTCGTTTGCATTTGCTGTTTCGGCTTGTTAAGACAATTTTATGAAAAATTTTATTCAATGAGGATTGCGAAGGAGTCTGTTTAAATGAAATATCCTTATTTGGTACAGGGCATACTCCAAGTCGGCAGGGACGACTTGCTTACTTCATTTCTTACTGTTTCTTTTTTTTGCTAAAAATTTAAATATCTTGAATCCGATATAAACAATTAATCTGCAAGGGTATACAAACTTGGGCATGGCCGAAGTTAGCTTCTTTGATATTTTTAAGATATATTTTAACAATATTCTAAACTTAATAAAACAAAAAGTTAATAATCTTCTTCATCTAAAACAAAAGAATTCTCATGTTTGTCATCGGTTTCGTTATCCGATTTTGTGTCTTCATCATTTACAAAATTATATGAACTCAGCTCTAATGTTGGGTTATCTAAAAGGTTTATAACTTCTATTGGAAGCTGTTTTTTCAAATTTTTTTATCCTCTTGTTTATATAGTAGCTTGATATTAATGGATCAGATGAGTCCATAGCTCTATTAAAAACGTCAGCCATATTATTTAATCAACAATTTTTTCTGGCATGAGAGCGTCGGTCCATTTTATAATGTTTGTTACGAGCTTCTGATGCTATATAAAAATCTATGTCTACTCCTTGAACTAATATTTTATGTACAGTTGGAGACATTAGGTAGCACGGATATGTTTTCATATACAGATTGAAAGTGTCTTTGCAAAATTGTCGGTCCTTTTTTGGGCTGATTGAGAATTCACACGATATTGCTATTAATATATAGTAAAAGTTATTTAAAATGACCTCATCAAACAATGTAGTGGATGCAAACAGTTTTGTATTTGCAAAGATTCATCTCGCCGTTACCATCATTGCTGTTACCACCATCCACATACTGTTTGCTGAATTTCCTTCTTTCTTACCATCATTTTATTTTTATCATCGCCTTTGATGTGTAGGTCTTTATATCCATACGGTAAGATATGTTCAAGACGAATTCCATAAATCGAATCCATGCATGTAATGGACTTACGCCGTATTTTAAAGAGTCAGACTGAGGTCGAAAGGTTTCGGAATTAAAATCTGTGATTTCGATATTCCTTTTAAGATTTACAGCACAGATTCGGCAACATTGATTGGATTTTGTACCAGTAATGCCATTTAATACCTTTACATCAATTAATGATATATACATATGTTTTGAAAACCACAGAAATATTTTTAGGTTGCCATTTGAACTTTTCCAAGGCCTGCAAAACCTAACTGACTGTGGGCTTCTATTTAACTATAGTACGCGATTTAAAGAATCAATTAGACGTATTGGTATAACAGTTGATACAAACAGCGATTGATCTAACAAATCGGGCTCATCTGTTGTGTAAAGTTGATATATTGCTGCCTTGTGAAATTATTCTCCAGTAAAAAAGTTAATGCTTCAATATTAGAGATGCGATTTGGTCCCGGTTGCTTTGGTACTTCGGGATTCTCAACATATTCCTCATACATTACATTTTGCAGTACGCCAACCACTTTATTATCATTACTTTTACGCGCAGATGCAGAGGCGGCATGCAAAAGTAAGGCAGTAGAGCAGTCATTCTGAACGGCAGCTTCTGAAGCCATTTGTCTTTTTAGTCTAGGCCCGGCTTCGGGATATCCAACTTTCGGACGACCCGTATTCGAAGGTAATGGCTTAGCAGTATATACATACATTTTGCAAACCATTCTGTGTGAATCGACTTAAATTGCTCAAGATTTCGATTGTATTGGCGCAAGTAACGTTTTATATAATATACAAAATTAGTCACTTTTGCCTTAATTTGCTGTATGTTTGATTCGTTCAAATTATCTCTATTTATTTCTTTCATTATGTCACAGCATGCGATTGTTGTTGTTTCAAATATTAAAAAGCGTGTGTTGAACGTAAAGGAAACTTCCAGTGTATTTTTTTTCAAAAGGAACAAAAACGAACAGAAAAAATTATTACTACAATAAACTAGACACATTGGTTAGTAACTTGCCATTTTTAGTTGCATGTTTTGATATGCACTTTTCAAAAAATACTCCACAGAACACAATTATTAGATTTTTGTTAGATTTTTGTTAGATTTTTGCTAAAAATACAATCAACAATAACACTGGACATTAAAAACACCACGAATATTTATACATATTTATCGTAAATTATAGATTATAAATACCTTGAGCCTTGCTATCCATGTTACACTTATTAATTTAAATAAAACAAATGACAATTTGAGCACTTACAACAGCAGAAAGTTTTACGCGCCAATTTATATAATTGAGAGCTTCAACTGATCAGGTGTTTTTGAAGGGTTGCGACTAAAAGAGATTTGCCACCCGAAAAAAAAAAATGTATTCCAGCTAACTGAAGTGTTTAATAAATAAAAACATTTTCCTAAAATTTCACCATTAAATTTAGGACTTTATGCCGCCCATTCTGCAAAATCGTCCATAGTGCAAAGGTTTGATCGAATGCATTGGTATATTAAGCATCAGGGGGAATGTTTTGAAAAACAATAATTTAAAAGTTTTTTTTCTTATTTAATATTCCGGAAAAAATAAACAGCAGACCGCATATTGCTAATTCCCGACATATAAATAGCAGCCCACGTATTGACAGCTAAAGCAACACACATGGGTGGATGTAGTGTATGATTAGAAGCCTTCCTTGATTGTTACGCTGAAATGTCGTCGCCCACCTCTAATACTTGAATGGGTTACCAAAAATCCAACGGTTATTATAGTATATGTCACACTATATAAAGTTCTAATTAGTTTTTTTTTTGAGATAATTGAAATTCACAACTGCTGTTAGTTGTGAAGATTGTGCTTGCTTGATTAAGCAAATGTATTTCTCCTTGTTAAGTGATATTGTACCAAATAGGTCAAATAGGAGAGTCAATTATACTGATCTATAGATTTATTGACTGCAACAGTAAGAAGGCATAATAAGAGGGTATAATAAAACTGGTCAGATGTTTGTAACGCATAGCAATAATCGTTTCCGACCCCATAAAGTATATATATTCTTTATCAGCATCAATAGCATAGTCGATATGACCATGTCCGCCTGTCTATTTCTTCGCGCTTTTTCGAACTTAAATTTTGAGCTACGTGAATAAAAGACATATCATTCTGTTTATTGATGATGTATCTAAATCAAGTCAAGATTGGTCGGATCGGACAACTATAACGTACAGAAAAATAGGAAAGATCAGAGGTACCTCGGTCAAAATATGAGTTGTTCAAAACAGTTCTTGTGGGAAAAACTTTGCCGAATTTAGCTTTTTTGATATTTTTTTTAATTTTAAATTTACAATGTTTAAAAAATCTGTAGACCAATATGACGGACAAAGTAATTAATTAAACTGCAAGGTTTACAAACTTCGACACGACCAAGTTACAGCCGTTGTTAGGTTCTAAATGTTTTTCTGTGAAACAAGATCTCTTTACCAATATATGTATGTATATATACAATATACAACATTATCTTTATTGCCATTTACTAATAATCATTGATTCGTTGATTGATTTCAATCGAATGAAATATTTTAACGATAGTGTGGAGATCTTCGTTTTTCCCCAATTGGCCGGCTGAATAATTTTTATTAAAAAGAAATAATTCACACGGCGCGCAAATAAAATTAACGAAAAATAGTTTATTGTGTTCTAGGTCAAAGTTGATATGTTGTGTGTTCTTGCCTGCCCTTTACATGGGTATTTATTGCTTCTCTGAGCGCTGCGCCGAACTCTGCATATAAGAGTATTCGGCAGCAACCGCTGAGAACACAAACAGTTTTAGAGCAGACAAGCAGTGGGTTTGACAATTGATGTAATTTGATGAATATAGCAAACATATGTTTTGGCGCTAAGGCCAAGTATTAATTTTATGTTGGTAGAGGCAGAAGGCCTCTTCTTCTAGAAAAGTTCTGCTCCGAACATTCACCCCCCGTTGGAAGGCGCAGGTTTTCAATAGGCTCGTCTAGAAGGGGCGGGACGGCTAGCTTGCTGACAGCTCTCTTGAAGACTCCCTTGGCCGTGCGAAGTATAGCTACTCTGCTGACACCATCGGCTCCCGGTATGACGGCCTTGACTCGGGCAAGAGGCCACCTTAGAGGATGTAGGTTTTCGTCTTTGATGATCACCACCGAGCCAGGTTGCAGGCTAGGCACTAAGGTTTGCAATTTACCTCTTTCTTGAAGCAAAGACAGATACTTGCTGGTCCACTTCTTCCAGAATATTTGTTTCATTTGGGTCAGGGCCTCCCCATCATTGGGATCATCGCTGTGAATGGATATTGGACGGGAGTTCAATATCGCCTCCACTTCAATTGCAATCGATTGAAGCTCTTCGTATGTTAAATGAGAAGAGGTCAAATTTTTGATGAGCAGAGTCTTTATTGACTTTACTGCGGCTTCCCATAAGCCTGCAAAATGGGGAGCGCGCGGTGGAATAAAGTTGAATTCAAAGCCGGCATTTCGGCTAAATTCCTCCAGATTTTTTACATTGAGTTCTGAACAGAATTGCCGTTTGAAGCCTTCAAGTTGTGAACAGGCTCCGACGAAGTTGGTGGCATTGTCACAATAAATCCTTTTCGGTATGCCACGTCGTCCGATGAATCGCTTCAAACAGAGAATAAAATTATTAGCAGAGAGGTCTGAGATTAGTTCTGTATGAATAGCTTTAGAGGAAAAGCAAAAAATATGGCCAAATATGTTTTGTAGGGAACTTTGCTTCGAATACGGTACGCTGTAAGGAATGGTCCGCATAATCCACTCCGTATATCACAAATGGGCGTTCGGCCAACAGACGGTCAGTTGGGAGGTTACCCATGATTTGTCGCATTAATACTGGTTTGTAGTGGTAGCAATGTGTGCAACTTCTAACAACCTTTCGGACCAATTCGCGAGCATTTACGATCCAGACTGTTAGGCGCAGAATCGCTATTAGAATCTTAGCTCCCGCGTGAAGGTTTCGCAAGTGAAAATCTTCAATATATTTATAGGTGAAATGATGAGTTTTTGGAAGCAATAACGGCATTCTAAGGTCCAATGGTATGTCAGCCATGGCAAGACGGCCTCCAACACGGATAAGTCGAATATTTTGAGTTCCAATCTGTTCATTTTATATGAATGGATTTAATTTTTGAAGCTCCGGCTTCAGACTTCGTCCTGCTTTTAAGTCCTTTATTTCTTTCGCAAACACATCACTCTGAATGGAAGAAATTAAATGATTAAAGGCCAACTTAAACTCTTCTACTGAAATGCTGTTTGTAGCACTTATTGTATTATTGCGGTTAATAGGAACTCGGTTGAAAACTCGTAAAACGTATGCTAAGACTCTCACAATCATACGAAACGATGATAGTCTACTAATGATCTGCTCAACTATGCTCCTTTCTTTATAACTAGTGCTACATTTCAATACAAGGGTGTTTCGCAATTCTAACTCTTTGGGCTCGAAATCTGTCTTTCTTTCAGATTTCGGCCAATGTAATGCATCAAGTTCTAAGAACTTTGGTCCATGAAACCAAATTGTCTGCATCAAATTGCCGGCTGCACAACCACGGGAAACAATGTCGGCTGGATTATCCTTTCCAGGCACGTGACTCCAGATGATATTCTGCGATTGAGTTTGTATGGTTGATACGCGATTGGCAATAAAGCGTTTTAGAGTTGATGGGTTCATTTTAATCCAATTGAAATCTGTCCAAAAATATGTTTTGCTGACAAGAAAATTGAATTTGTGTTTGATTTTAGTCTATGTTTGGCAGAGTAGAACGGAAGCACAGAGCTCCAAACGAGGTATACTTTGGGATTGGGTGGGCGCAACTCTCGATCTCGAAATGATCAATGAAGTTACATATTTTCCGTTGTCCAATACCCTTGCGTATATGCAACATCCATTCGCTCGATTTGAGGCATCCGAAAATCCATGGATTTCACACTTATTTTTTGGTGATGTGTTAACAAATCGATTTACGCGAACCATGTCAAGATTAGATAAATCAGGTTAAAGGTGTTGCCATCTAGTCTGTAAGATCTTTGGCAACGGTTCGTCCCAGTCCAAGCGCCCGATCCACAAGTCTTGGATCAGGATTTTGTAGCGTACGACGACTGGCGCTAATAATCCTAGTAGATCATAGAACCTGGCTATGACCGATACTATTTTGCGCTTTGTCGGTATTGCAATTAATGGAAGATCAAATCGAAATAATATAAGATCTTCTGTTGGCATCCACGACATGCCAAGAGCCTTGGTGATGTTACTATTGTCAAAATTAAGATTATATTCATAATCTGTTGCCTTGGCAAGCAACTTCGTAACTTCATTCGTCTTAGCATTGAGTTCTTCTATTGAGTCAGCTCCATAAAGTAGATCGTCGACGTACATATCCTCAGATAATACAGCCGATCCAATTGGAAATAATTCCTTATATGTCTCTGATAGGAACTTTAAGGACCTGATTGCGAGAAATCGAGCGCACGACATCCCGTAGGTAACAGTATTCAATTAAAATAGTTGAATAGGTTCTTGCAGTGACTTTCTCCACAAGATTTGTTGGAAACTTCTATCCTCAGGTGCGACGAGAAATTGTCTGTACATTTCAGTTATGTCAGCTGTAACGGCATGGCGGTACAAACGAAATGAGAGTAATGTTAGGATCAGATCTTGTTAAACAGTAGGACCAACCATGAGTATATCATTTAATGATATATTTGATGATGATTTAGAAGAAGCGTCAAATACTACGCGAAGTTTAGTTGATGAGCTCTGCGGTCTAAGGACACAATGGTGAGGAATAATGTAATGATTTCCCTGTTGCAAATTGTCTAATGAAAGGTGATTCAACTTAAGGTATTCATCTAAAAATTCGATGTACATTTCCTTTAATTTGTGTTGAGATGTAAGCCGTCTTTCGAGTTGAAGAAAGCGTCTTATTGTACAGGACAACGAGTCTCCAAGTTGTTCAGGCGATTCCTTGAACGGCAACCGAACCTGTATGCGCCCTGAATCCAGGAATTGTGTGTGCACCTGAAAGTGAGTTTCACATGCTTGTTCTTCTGAGCTGAAGGAAATATCTTTATTTTCAATTCCATGTATTTCATCCATTTTCCAAAACCTTTCTAATAGTATGTTAAGGTCTTGCTGTTGCGTTAAATTACAAGTGTAGTGTTGAGTTGATTGAGGGTCAGCAATCTTACCCCCGACGATCCATCCTAATGCAGTTTCCACTAGATGAGGACGACCAATTCCTTAACTAATTTTACCCGTCTTAAGTAGATCAAAAAACTCCTTTACGGTAAGCAATAAATCTACCTTTCCGGGCTTATAAAAGAATGGATCGGCTAACTCAATTTCTCTGGGTATGGCCCAATTTGACACATCGAATCTCTTTTCAGGCTGAGGTAGAGATATAGATTTAGTCACGATAAACTCCATATTCCATTCGTGTGGAGATATTCTTGAACGAATTCTGGTAGCTACGGAATGTTTCATAAGTGTACGTATTTCACCGATTCCAGCAATCTCATAATGGTCGTAACCAAACGGAAGCTGTAGCCTTTTGGCTAATTCTTCAGTTATAAAAGTAAGCTCAGAGCACGAATCAAGTAATGCTCTTGAGAGCTGAAACCCACCGAGTTTGTCTTGAATAAGAACTATTGCTGTTGGAAGCAATCCCCGCCGAACTTGGCGAGTCAACATCGATGTTGCAAATGTTTTACTTTCGTCCTGTGTATTATGAATGATTTGTTGCGATTGATGATAAATAGAAGGTCCATCTGGTTGATAATTTCCCTGGACGTTTGAATCCTTATGCATGTTTGTGTGATGTAAACCTCCACAATGCCGACATCTATTTAAGGAAGGGCACTTTGAGGCTGAATGACCTTTATTGAGGCAATTCAAACAAAGTGACGCTGTCTTGACAATCTTGAATCGCTCAATAAAAGGTAGCGAAATAAAAACTGGACAGAATGCTAACCTATGCTCAGTTGACTGCATTGAATACATCTGCTTTGGGCTGCAACAAATACTTTCGAAGTGCTATGAATTTTGTCTTAAACTGGATTTCCTCTTGTCTGTTTCGCAGATACCCTTCTAAATACTGACAGTGTCGACTGAGTATTTGATAACAGTCGGCCCAGTCTGGCAATTTATCGTATTCTTGAACCCGATCATATGCTTGTTTCGATTCAAGATCAATTTTTGACATAAGAATATGAATAAGTACTGCGTTTAATACATCAACTTCAGATCCAAGAGACAACTATGATCCGCGGAGAGCTGAAACCGTATCCAAAATTGTTCGGAGGGTAACAGCGTCTGCCTTTTTCATGCTAGCAATGTTAAATAAACTTGAAATATGTTCTACGAAAATAAGAACTTTCTTGTCATATCGCTCATTGAGGCGGTCTAGAGCCTTAGGATAATTTTCGTCTGATACTTGAAATGGCGAGACTACGCTTAGAGCTTGGCCAGATAGACAAGTTATCAGATAGTTAAATTTGTCCACATTGGACAATGAGTTGTCTTCATGTACCATATTCGTAAATGAAGTAATAAATTTTTTGAATTCCCCATATTTGCCGTCGAATTTAGGTAATTTGAGGGATGGAAGCCGATTATGATGTCCACTATGATAAGCAGATGAATTTAAGAAACTAAGTTCTTCTAGTTTTTCCTTTTTACTTGCGCTGATGCGCCGTAATATGATAGCCTTTGTTTCGATAAAAAGATTTTCTATCTCTGCCCGATTCGCGTCTGCTGGATCTAGCTTCTCAATATTGGTTAGAACTTGTAATGCCTGTTTAAAATACGACTCAACAATTTGAGACTGACAATCTAAGATAAAAGGGTCGTTTTCGCGATCGATTCTTAAACTTTTAATGTTAGATTGCAATTGATTCCGTTTCTGCCTAAGAGGTAGGAGCTGCGTTTCAACTGATGGAGTCATTTTGGGTCGTTAACGAAAGAAATGTAGCAAGTTAGAAATGAATTAAACCTGAGCTAGACGAGTTCTAGTTTTAAGAAAACACTCAAATGCATTAAGTTTCACTTAAAGAGCCTAATAAGTGAGCTTTAATATGTAGATCGTTTCTCTATATGAAAGTTTGAGTACTTACTCCGATGTGCTTAATACTGAGCACGTGTTAAAGCTTACGACTGTTTTACATGTGAGTGTAAAGCTTGTAAAAGCTTTACGATCGCTAATGAAGTTCGCAATTGAGTCAAAACTTGAGTGGAAATTGATGATTTAAATTTACACACTCAAGTTGACTTAGGTTATGGTAGGGCTCCAATGTAAATGTCCCACAATGATATGTGTCGCAAAGGCCAATGATGAAGAAGTCCGATGACGACTATCCAAGATGATTATGTAACGATGAAAAAGTCCAATGATGACTATCCAAGATGATGATGTAAAGATGAAAAAGTCCAATGATGACGGTCCAAGATAATGATGTCACGATGAATGCGATCAAATAAACGAGTAAACGAATTTATATAGTTTTTAAGGTTTTATGTTGGGACTTGCGAAGTGCAGAGTCCTGTCACGGTCGCCAATGTTTGATCTGCCCAGTTGCAGATGGTACAAGACTCCAATGCTCAATATCATGTGGAGTGGAGTAAGGAAAAATACGTCTTCTCCTCTTCGATTTCCATAAAGAAGTCATTATTATATTTCGGTTTCATGAGTGAGAAGCTCTTCATGAGCCATGTAACAGAAGCTTTTAGAACATGTAAATGTAACTACAGTGATAGAAATTCCAATAATCTTAAACAAATAATATAAGAAATCTTAAAATATACAAATATAATTTTAACGATGACGTCTCCTCCAACAATAAGTTTATTATCAAATCGAGCTTTTAACAGATCCATCGCCTTGTCATAATTTTCTTCTGAAAGTTCCTCCCAAAGTTCCACGAAGATGTTGAAACTTTTCGATTTTTTGTATCCGACGGTCTTTGTCCATTATGCTGATGAACATTGAATAAAACTCCGGCCAATCCATATAGTCGCCATTGAATTTTGGCAACTGCAAATCTGGCAACCGAGACCGGTTGAATTCAGCAAGAAATGATGTTGTAATTTCCTGTGAATTCTGACGCACAGCCTTCGAATTAGCACCACTGAATCCTCGGGCTCCCATTAACTCACGAGAGAGTCTGCCTTTAATTCCCATTAAAATATTAGAAAAATCCATACGATCATCTGTGGCCAGCTGTAGTAAATCCAATTTTTCGAAATTGGTTTGAGCCAAATCGAAATCCATTCACATTTGCTCAATTTGGTCCAGTCGAATTTGCAGCTCAACTTCATCAAATTCACTAATTTTTTCCACACTTAGATATTTATTTAGCGCGATCAGCTGTCTTGACACCGCCGCAGCCTTCTCTTTGTAATATTCCAGCTCTCCAGGCATTTGGCAGCTGTAAAATGTTTTATGGTTTGCGAATATGCGAGAAAACGAAAACACGAAGAATCAACCGTTGCACTGATTCTTGCACTCTGCTTAGGCAGCTGCTAATATGTATGTATGTATGTTTGTATGGTAAAACCGCGCGAGCCAATCTGTCTGGTTGCTATGCACACTATGTATATTCACTGTACGGCACTTTTCCTTATGTATTTTGTTTGCGACACAAGAAGAGAATTTACCGACGGCAAAGCATATACATACGTATGTATGTATGTACATATGCCTCTACGAATGTTCTATCTTTTTGATTGCAACGACTTTGCAAACCCAGCGATATGTGAATTTTTTTATTGCAACGATATGCAATAAAATTAACGAAAAAATCGAATTAAATGACACGCACATTGACCTAAATCACGTCGTGGTCACCAAATTTTATGTGGAGATCTGCGTTTTTCCCCAATTGGCCGGCTGAATAATTTTTATTAAAAAGAAATAATTCACACGGCGCGCAAATAAAATTAACGAAAAATAGTTTATTGTGTTCTAGGTCAAAGTTGATATGTTGTGTGTTCTTGCCTGCCCTTTACATGGGTATTTATTGCTTCTCTGAGCGCTGCGCCGAACTCTGCATATAAGAGTATTCGGCAGCAACCGCTGAGAACACAAACAGTTTTAGAGCAGACAAGCAGTGGGTTTGACAATTGATGTAATTTGATGAATATAGCAAACATATGTTTTGGCGCTAAGGCCAAGTATTAATTTTATGTTGGTAGAGGCAGAAGGCCTCTTCTTCTAGAAAAGTTCTGCTCCGAACAGATAGTTTTAGAAATTTTGTTTAAAATCTAACTTAAAATCTATCTTCCAACTATTTCACTTACACACATTTTTATCTTTCAGCTATCAAAATATAATGAGGTGTTCAACAAATTTGTTGTTAAGCTGGTGGATAACGATGTTTGGACTTCTTACGATTAGAGCCGAGTTGGATTTTAACGTTAATAACACTCAGGTAAGCAGTCCAATAAAAAGAACACACTATCCTTGAATTATATCATATCATATCATATTATATATTCTTGAACAGCTCGGGCAAGCTAAGTTTATTACCACATTTTTCCGTCTGTCCGGTCGTTGGAATAAATTTTAGGATTAACAACTTGATTGTAGTTTGTTACGAAAATAAAATATTAGTTCTGTATACTTACACTTCACACCTCTGTCAAGTTCCTTTACAATTACAATTAACAAATATAGAATCCAAGCAACTCTGTCAACTTTTAAAAAAACGAATAAAAACTGACAAAAAATTAAGGTATTTTGACTTGATCACACTTACCTACCTGACTGAAAACGCGCTTAATATCCGCATCTGCCAATGGTAATTTTAGATTTGGATAATGTACTATTTATGGTCGGGCATTGGCAATAATAATGCCAATACGTAAGGGCATGTACTTTTTTATGTACAATTGGTTTTTCTTTAGTTTAAAATAAGTTATAAAATCAATTTGCCAAAACAATGGAAAACGTGGTGCTTTAGAAGACGTTTATAAATTCGTGGCAGGTGATGAATCATAAATATATGTATTTGAGTCGTATTTCGTCTGTGTGGGTGCTCCAAGATGAGCCAAATCTAACAAAAGTTGTTCGAGCATTTCGAAGCCTGTTTTTCGAGAGAGTTGGTCATGTGGCTACTGTTCCTCTAGAGTAACGTAGGACTTTCAGTTCTGAGTGGTACACGTCCATTTGTTTGCTGAAGCAGTCAAAATATCGGATTAATCACTCATCCGCCCTACAGTCCTGACTGTATATATAAAATGGCTTAATTTTATTTCCTCACATAAAAAAAACTACGTGGTCAAAGATTTACGGGGCCGAAGAAGCAGTTGAGTCTAAAAACTACGTTTTAAAGATGTCGCAAGTGGAAGTGGAAGTGATTTTGTCGAGACTTTTTTTGTAGGCTTCTGATGGTGTACTGTCTTTTTTATATTTCGATAGTTCTAACAGTAAAGCAACTGTTTGTTCTCCATGGTGGAAATTTTTCTTTGTATTTGCTTTTTGGTGACAGGCATATGTTAGGAGCAGCAGCTTCTTTGATGATAATTTCTAGGCTTTCTGATTGCTCTTTTCCATTTAAGTTGCCAGAGAAGTGTATTATGTAAGGAAGATCCATGTGTATTGGTTATGTTTTTAATATGTCGACCAATGCTCCATTGGTGTTTAAGTGTTTAAGCCGGGAAGTCCCGTTTCTGCCAGAATGTTATTCATTGGGGTAGACGGAATACGCCAAATGAGAGTCTGATAGAGGAATGGTAGGGTGTGAAAATCTTTGAAAAATTGGGTTTGTTAGTTTTTCCGTAAATTGAAAGACAATAATCAATCTTGGCGAATATTATTGACTTAGTTATATTAATGAGAGATGAGGTGTTACTTTTTAACTTTTACATAGCTACTTAAGTATTTAATTATATTTAGTGACTTGTTCGTTCCAATTATATTTGTTGTCGCATATAAAAACTAGAATCTTGAGGTGTTGTGTTTTCGGTGTATTTACATTATTTATTGTACTATCTATGTTAGTGCAATTCTGTTTTCTGCTTATATGTAGGTGAGTGGATTTTTCCGCTGATATTTTCGTGCCCGTGATATTGCACCATTATATGGGTAAAAACCCCGAAAATTTGGTATAAATCAATTTTTTTTCTCTGATATGAATTATTTTGCTTTTTTCTAATAAAAAACATTCCGACGAGTGTAAAAACTATTTTTTTTTAAATTTTTCGGGAGTGCACTTAATGTTTTTCGATTAGCGAAAGTCAGCTGTTTCAGGGTTGCACGGCAATAAAAAAAAGGCGGGAAAGCTTCTTCGACTTTCAGATTTATTGTCCAATTGTCCAATTGTCCAATGTGTTGCTATGTGTATTTCTTGATCAAAACTAAAACTTGTTTGTGCGTTTCGTGAATTGTAACTTTTGGGGCGAGAAAGGTACTTAAAATGTTTAAAAAAGAAGTTGTGTACTAATCATCTCTTAATCGAATATTAAAAAGACATCTTGCTCATATTTGCCCCTTTACAAAATAATCGACATGTTGCAGTTGCGCACTAGTTCTGCAACTCCATTCTGCTAGAAGTGTGAAGAAGCAACAGCCGCCAAGACAGCACTGTAATAAACTAGTATGTATGTATGTATAGTATGTTTAAAAAATGTATTTTGATTTATCAAGCGATTTAATTTATCGAAGGCGATGAGAAAAAGAGTTACTGAAAAGAGGGGATACTTGTGGGATGCCATTTTTAAGTTCATTTCGTTAGATAGGGTGTTATTAACTTTTACTCGTATTCTACAGTTGTTTAGATAGTTGTGCTGTATGATACAGTGAGCACCTTGTCAAAAGCCTTTTCCATATCAATTGAGAGTATCGATATGTGATTTTTTGTGGCTAAACTGTTACAAACATAGCTCGCAAATAACAATTAAGTGTTTTTTTCTTTATGCTTAATCTCTGAACAGAAGCGAAAAAATTGACAAAATTAGCTGTCACTCTGAGCAAGTGAGTTTTTTCTATTTTGCTTCGGTTTTTACTTTAGCGTTGTTGTTGAGTTGAAGTCGTTCGTGTTGAAGTCTTTTCAAAAAATCTTGCAAACACTCTTTAAGGTTTTGTTTTAATAAATAATATTTACTTCATTTTTATTTTGCGTATTTTTTATTTATTTTTCTTAATGCAAGTAATAAGTAAAAAATATTTCATTTTTGTCCGATTATTATTTATTTTTCTAGCTTCAATGGAATACAAACTTAACAATAGAAAAAATAAAAACAAACCAATATAAAAGAATTCAATGAATACTTCTTAAAACTACATTAATTTCAACTACTTGTTTAGCTTAATTACTAATAAAGAGTTAAGATTTTCTGCTCTTATTGAACTCCGACATTCATTGTTATTTGCGAGCTATGGTTAAAAATGAAATACAATAAGGGATCTGTGGTCCTGTGGTCGACCTGTTTTGCTTGTATGCATATTGGTTAGGGGATAGGAGGTTCTTTTGGTTAAGCATCCACATAATTCTTTTTGATATGATTTTCTCTAGGACTTTGGAAATGCAAGGGAGCAGGGATATTGGGCGATAGCTGTTAATTATATGTTTTGGTTTATTTGTTACAATTTTCCACTGTTGGGGGATGTTGCTGGTGACTAATATTATATTATAGAGGTTTAGGAGTTTGTTTATTGCAGATGATGGGAACATTTTTATTATTTGGTAAGTAATATTATCATACACGGAAGTAGATCCTTTAAGATCCTTTGTTATACATGAAGGTGAATACTTTGTCCATATTTTGCAAAATGCTTCAGCTATATCCGTTGGATCGCATGTGATTCCTGTTTGTATTGCATGAATGAACTTTGTCCCAGAGTATTTTGGTTGTTGTGGCAGGGCTGATATATTCTGTAAACTTAGCGAAGCTTATTCTTTGTGCCATTTTTGCTCTGTATGTAGATGCTTTAACTATTTTGATTAATTTGGCTGATGATTGATTAGCATTATTTGTTTTATTCAGTCCTTGCGTCAGTACGTCTATATTTTCCTGAAATAATTCCCAGTTCGCTGAATGAAGTTTATATCGATGTTTTTGTATTTGCGGTGTGAAATATTTGAATACGTATTGGGAAGTGGTCGCTCCCGTGGAGATCTTTCTCTATAGCCCAGGTGGCATTAAGGTTAACCGGTGGGGAACTAAAGGTTAAGTCAACGTGTGTTAAGGTGTTATGGGTGGAGTGGTGTGTGTGGTCTCCATTGTTTAGTACTATTAGATTGCTGTTATCTACGAAATTTGCTATAATTTTTCCTTTTGGATTATTTGAAGATAATCTCCAGAGGGTATTCCAAGCGTTAAAGTCAATTGTTGAAACTGTTAATTGGGTTGTGAAAGTCTTGTTCTTTGAATTTGTTTGTGGGAGAAAGGTAGGTATAATAATAAACGGTGATTTAGTTTGTATTTCTGCACATATTGCTAAGATATTTGACTGGTGATTTATTATTTTATGTTGTATATTTTTTGATATTCGTTTTGTGATATTCGAAGAGCTACAAATCTGTTAGCTTTAGGAGCTAGCGTATTAATGTCGTTCTTGTGATGTAGTGAGAAATCGTTTGGCATGGGACTTTGAGAAATTTTATCTCAACTCAGCGTCTTCTATGATGCTATCCGCATCATAGAGGGTTGAGCGATTTTGGTTATTGGTGTTATATTTGTTTCTTCCGTCATTGATGTATGTGTCTGTTTCTGAGTTGCTTGAGGTAATCTTGTCGTCGTGTGTTGAATCAGTCGATATCTTGAGTGTTTGATTTATAGCATTGTTAGAGCTATCTTCTAGCATTGCTTTTGGATAGTTTGCGTTTGTGAAGTCAAAGGTATTTCGGGTGTGCTTTTAGTTATTATTTTGTCTTTAGAGTTGGTTTTTTTTTTAGAGTTGAATGGTAAGGTTTTTGTCTCGTTTTGTTTTTGTGGGGTTTGTGCAGCAGCAATTACTAATTTTTTTGATATTTGTGGGTGCCTGTGTGTATTGTTTGTTATGCTTCGTTTTTGCTTCATACATAGTGCATTTTTCAGTGGTATTTATTTTGATTATTTCTTGTGCTTTAGATTTGGGACAGTTTTTGCTGCTAGCCGCGTGTTCGCCTTTACAGTTAACGCAGTAGGTACAAGTGCATTGAGTTGGTTTGTGAACTGGTAGACCAACATGGGTCGCAAACTGTTGTGCCTTTGCAATACTTTGTTGTGTGGCCTATAATTTGACAATTTTTGCAGAGCATGTGGTTACGTATATATATATACTTTCACGAGATGCCATGATATTTGTAATTTTTGGGGAAGATTGTATAGGTTGAAGGTGAGCTGCACCACACCAGACGGTGTTGTCTTGCCATTAGCCCGTTTTCTGTATTTATATACATCAACAACTCCCTGGGATTTAAGCTCCTGAAGTATTTCTTCATTTGGTAAGTTGTAATAACGTTTGTGTGGAGAACGGGTGCTTTTCGCATATAACATACATATGGCAAAGTAGCGGAGCCGCGACGCTTTTGCTTGGTGATGTAGTAGTTAAGGACGCCATAAATAAAAGTGGTTGCTTTTTTATGGAGGGAGCGGCGAAAAATACTTCCAGCAGACATATCGAGTTGAAATTTTTACTGTAAGGTCTATAGATGATTGTAACTGTAATTTATAAAAATGGATGGATTTGTGCACGCGCACTCTCATCTATGCACCCACTTCCACCCACAGAAAATATTTTATTTTTGTTTTTATTGTAAATTTTATTTTTTAAATTGTGTCTTCTAATAAGGGATCTGAGCTTAAAAGTAATCTATTCATTAAGTCAATATTGGTTATAACTCTTGAAAGTTTACGGGTGTGCTTCAATCTGAATATTTCAATATCTTTTTTTCTCGCCTCTGCGGCTTCTCCAGAAAGCTCTCCGATTGATACCAAGCCATGTTTTATTACTTCGCATCCGTGAATTAATACCTTATGGACAGTCGGAGGAAGATAGTAACAAGGATATTCATTGACAAGCAGCTTAGCGGTTTCAAAGGCATAGTCCCTGAACTTTTCTTCATTTATTTTGTGTCCTGAGGACATGGTTTCAAGAATTGTTGAGCATCTTATAATCAAAGCCTCATCGAGTCCTGTAATTTCGGCAGATTCATGTGGATTCTTGAAAAACTTTCTTGCTGTGTTGCCATCATTAGAAGTTCCACTTCCACCAGCTTTGGGTTTGTCGACTATTAATTCCATTACATTTCGAAAGTCTGCCTGAATTTGTTGTTTCTTTTTCAGTAGCTTCTGCTTTCCTTCATGTGTGCGAATTTGCCAGGCTTTTTGGTCTAGCCGGTACGAAATATGAAGAAACGCATATATGAGTGTAATGGGGAGAGCCCAAATCTATAGCTTTCATCCCGAACTGTTTTTTCGATGCATTTATCTAAGTCATTCATTTCCGAAGGCTTTGCCCCGCATATATAACACTTAGCTGAGGATGTTTAGTTTAAGGCATCGCATATTTTTCCATCCACCATAGTGAGCTGTAGTGAGTGTTTTATTTTTATCTTCTTCATTTCACTTTCCAATATTGTGGGTCTAAGCATGTCAATTTTATCTTTAAAATATATTTCCTCATCAATTGACAACTACTTTTACACCTTACCAGCAAGTTTGATTCAGATCGGATAATAAAAACCAAATTTGGTGAATAGATGAGAATTATTCTTTTACATCGTATCAGTAAGTTTGAATCAGATCGGATAATAAACACCGACATAAATCAATAAAACCAACGAATCAACACCCATCAGCATCAGTATGTATGCATATGCAGCCAATTAAATACGTTTATATTTGCCTTTATGTATATATGCATACACAAACATACAAATATACATATATACATATGTATATGCAAACACGTGCTTGAAAAAACTACAAGCAGAAGGCGAACGGAAAGAGACAGAAAACTATTTGTATTGTGTTGTTGTTTTCTAGAATTCGTCAGAAAGTTTAGAGAGCGAGAAGCTGGACGTATACCGAAATAGCGCAATGGGTAGAGATCGATTCTACAAATGACGTGAGCGGCTGTTCAATCCCCGGCCGTGGCGAACTCGAATTTATTCTTACAGTTTCTTTTTTTCCTTCAATTTTTTTAAAATTTTATATTTCCAATTTTTGAAATATCTTGAATCCGATATGACGGAGAAAGTAATCAATTAATTTGCAAGGGTATACAAACTTCGGCACAGCCGAAGTTAGCTTCTTTGATATTTTAAATTGAAATCGAATGGGCCTACAAAAACGGGTGGATGATGGTCGTGGATTCTTCCACATAAATATTGTTATTTCATCATGCGTACGAGGTTACAAATAACAAATAAACTTGTATCTGATAAATCAATATCTGTAACCTTTTGTTTGTACTCAGCTTGCCCAGTGCTTCCATCGAATCCCCACTTTCCAATCAGAATCAGGTTATTGGCCGAATCGTCCTTTATATTTTGAATAACTTCAGCCTGAAGTTGCAATATGCGAGAGGCAGTGTGATCCAGCAAACTTTGAAGTTCAACTTCAGCGTGGGATTCGGGGTTACGATAATTTCCTTCGGATAGCCTTTGCTTTTGCCATTTAAAGTTTTTTCATAGCTGGGTAATAAATCGATGAAGTTTTAGAATTTACAAATCCACGAATTAACATGTATTGGTGCTTTGTTAAGTTTGCTTCCATGAAATGTGATAAAACTTCATCAATATTTGCTTCCAAACATACTAGATTCGATGGAAAACTGGTACGCAAAACTGAAGCAGCAGACTTATCATGTTTTTCCAGATCGGCTATTCTTCGTCGTTTTGTCCTTTGAGAAGACTCGATGAAATCTTTTTTCGACCTTTCACGATCAGTTGTTTTTTTTTTGATTGAGATATCTTGTGGGCACCGCGCAATGAAATACTTTCCTTCTCATTCAGCCAAACACTTTGAAATTGGACCACTAAAGGTGTCGTGCGATTTTACTTTTGCTAATAAGTTGTAATTCTTTTGCATATGTAAGCAATTCGCTTTGATGTTTCGTCCAGTTCGGTAAGGTAGCCGTTCTTTTCAATTTCTCCGTGAACAATATCATTCAATGTCTTCAATTTTCGTGCATTGGTTCCATTTTCTGTGCACTAAAGATCAAAGATATATTGGCGTGCAAAAATACACTTATAAAAATTGTCTGTCAAAATCAAATTCAAATAAAAAGAATTAAAAAATAAAAGAATGAATGATATTTCAAATTCATACACAACCACAAACGACGAAGACAGAGCAAAAACAGATGTTTTATAGGGCAAAGCAGCCCTTAAAAAAATGTAAGACTACATCACTTTATTAAGGTTAATACTCACAATAGCAAATGTTGGCACCTAAACTTAACACATGTATTACCTTAAAAGTCAGACAATTAGAATGACATACAACAAAGTTGTGGAATTTTGTGGGATCACAACTAAAACTTTACATACACATAAAAAAGACGTTCACAAAACACATAAAATAGATTGAATCAAATACATTAATTTCACAATAACAATTTAATAAGTTGGTTAATTATTTATAACAGATTATTAAGTAAATACCTTTAACTTCAAAATTCATGCTAAGGAATTTAATCACAACACTTATTCTGACGTCTGACCACTTTGAATTGCAACTTTGATTTGAAAAAAGCTTAAACAGCGCATCAGCTATGCAAAAGTGAACACGTGTTCGCGATTTCAATGCTATTTTTAGAAAGTCCCGTTAATAATCCAGAAAAAACCGGTTTGCCATCAGGAAGTTTGGACATTTATGAGAGAATTTGTGTGCATTTTGTCAAAAAAATTTGTGATGGATTTTTCGATTTTTGGCCTATTAGCGCAACCACTATGCGGATATAGGATAAAATGATAAAATGTCATGCTATTTTTTTGTTCTTAATTTTTAAGTACTTGGAAAAGTAAGTGGAATTGTCAGGAACTGTAAGTGTATAAAAACTTCGGCCAGAAACGTTATGTAACCTAAAAAGAATATTAAAAAGTAGGCATCTTTCACAAAATACTTCAATATACGTGCAGTGAATGTCACAGAAAATCGTACACCTACTTTAGATTCACAATTTTTATAACTTCTAAAGTAAAAAATATTTTTGTACAAAAAATGTTTTAAAACAAAGGTTACGTAAAATAGTGCCATGAAATGTTCATGAAAACAGAGTTGCACGCTGAGTTTTTCTCAAATTGTGGCAATACACCGAAATGTACGAAATCACGGTGTCACTGAAAATCGAACAGCTGATCATTTTGTCTGAAATTCAATGATGCACGTGAAGTTACCAGAGGTACCTCGGTCAAAATTTGAGATGTTCGAAACAGTTCTTGTGAGAAAAACAAAAAAATTTGGTGCACAGATGAGAATTATATAATAATAAACACCGACATAAATCAATAAAATCAATGAATCAACCCCCATCAGCATCAGTATGTATGTATGTATATGCAGCCAATTTAATATGTTTATACATATGTATATGCTTTTATATATGCATACACAAACAACATACACACATACATACATACATATATGCGAACATGTGAAATTTTATAGAGCGAGAGCTTCTCGCTTGCGCTTGCAATGTATACCAAAATACCAAAATAGAGATCAGTCCTGTAAGAGAAATGAGCGCTCGGGTTCAATCCCCGGCCGTGGCGAACTCGAATTTATTCTTACAGTTTCTTTTTTTCCTTCAATTTTTTTAAAATTTTATATTTCCAATTTTTAAAATATCTTGAATCCGATATGACGGAAAAAGTAATAAATTAATCTGCAAGGGTATACAAACTTCGGCACAGCCGAAGTTAGCTTCTTTGATATTTTTATACCCTTGCAGAGGGTATAATAAAATTGGTCAGATGTTTGTAACGCATAGAAATAATCGTTTCCGACCCCATAAAGTATATATATTCTTGATCAGCATCGAAAGCCGAGTCGATATGACCATGTCCGTCTGTCCGTCTGTCTGTTTCTACATACTTAATCGATCTTAAATTTTGAGCTACGTGAATAAAAGTCATATCATTCTGTCCGTTGATGTTGCAAGCAAATTAAATTCAAAGATTGGTCGGATCGGACAACTATAAGTTATAGAAAAATAGGAAAGATCAGAGGTACCTCGGTCAAAATGTGAGTTGTTCAAAACAGTTCTTGTGAGAAAAACTTTTTTGTTTTTTAAGATATCTCAACCAAATTTGGTGAACAGATGAGAATTATACTTTGAACCAAATTTGAACCAAAAAAAGAATCAGTAAGAAAAAATTCGAGTTTGCAAACGGCCGGAGTTGAACCTCCGCTCACGTCACTTCTAAAACCGATCTCTACCTATTGCGCTACCAAACTTAAAATTCACGGCCTCGCTATTTCGGTATACATTGCAAGCGTGCTCTCGCTCTGTAAATTTTCTGACGAATTCTAGAAAACAACAACACAATACAAAAATTGTTTTCTGTCTCTTTCTGTTTCGCAATCAGCTTGTAGTTTTTTCAAGCACGTGTTCGCATATATGTATGTATGTATGTACATATGTTTGTATGTTTCCATGTATGTTGTTTGTGTATGCATATATAAAAGCAAATATAAACGTATTTAATTGGCTGCATATGCAAACATACTGATGCTGATGGGGGTTGATTCATTGATTTTATTGATTTATGTCGGTGTTTATTATCCGATCTGATTCAAACTTACTGATATGATGTAAAATTATAATTCTCATCTGTTTACCAAATTCAGATATCTTAAAAAACAAAAAAGTTTTTCTCACAAGAACTGTTTTGAACAACTCACATTTTGACCGAGGTACCTCTGATCTTTCCTATTTTTCTATAACTTATAGTTGTCCGGTCCTACCAGTTCTCGAACTTAATTTAGATAAATCATCAATGAAGAGAATGATATGACTTTTATTCACGTAGCTCAAAATTTAAGTTCGAAAAAGTGCGAAGAAACAGACAGACGGACAGACGGACATGGTCATATCGACTCGGCTTTCGATGCTGATCAAGAATATATATACTTTATGGAATCGGAAACGATTATTGTTATGCGTTACAAACATCTGACCAATTTTATTATACCCTCTGCAAGGGTATAAAAAACACTTGAATAAATATAAAAAATAAGCATTGCCAAAAGTGTTTAATACCAAATGTAACCACCAACTTCAAATAGAAATGTAAATCTCTTTGCGTGGAGGTAGGTGTACGCTTTATTGATTTATGTCGGAGTTATTATCCGATCTAATTGTCTGGTATGGTATAAAAGTAGAATTATCATCTTTATACGAAATTTTATTGAGATAGCTCAAAAAATAAAAAAGTTTTTCTCATAAGAACTGTTTTGGGCAAAACTAATTTTTCTCGAGGTACCTCTGAACTTTCCCATTTTTATGTAGCTTATAGTTGTCTGATCTAACCAATTCTTAAACTTGAGTCAGATAAAAGATCAGTCAACAGAATCATATGAGTTTTAGCGACTCGGCTATTGATGCTGATGAAGAATGTATGTACTTTGTGGGATCGGAAACGTTTATTTTTATGTGTTACAAACATTTGACAACGTAATAAAATTATATAAGGGAATAAAAAGAAGAAAACATAAAAATAAAAAATATCATCTTCAAACATAAACTAGAAAGATGGACTAACTTCGGCCGTGCCGAAGTTCGTATACCCTTGCAGATTTTCTCTATATAATTCGCCAGAAGCATTGTTGTAAATTAAACATACCAAATTTACAAATTCAAAATTTTGAGCTTGCAAAAAAAATATTTTCATGCAACATTTTTTTTTGTACCGATTGTTCCTATAGCAGCTATATGATATAGTCGTCCGATTCTGATAAAACTTGATTGAAGTATTAAGAAGTGTATTGAAATCACAAATATTAAATTTCGTGGCATTCGGTTGAAAAACAACAGAGTTATTGAGGATAAACCTTATTCATGAACGATCGTTCCTATGGGAGCTATATGATATAGTCGTCCGATCGGGATGATTCCGAGATATACAATGCCTGCAGCAAAAAGAAGCCTATTCTGAAAATTTCAGCTCTGTAGCTATTGTGGTTTCGGAGGAGAAGCTGTTGATCCAGACAGACGGACATGGTCATATCGACCCAGCTATTGATGCTGATCAAGAACATATATATATATATATTATGGGAAACGCTTATTTCCATGAGTCACAAACATCTGACGCATTTTATTATACACTCTTCAAGAGTGTATACCCTCTGCAAGGGTATAAAAAACACTTGAATAAATATAAAAAATAAGCATTGCCAAAAGTGTTTAATACCAAATGTAACCACCAACTTCAAATAGAAATGTAAATCTCTTTGCGTGGAGGTAGGTGTACGCTTTATTGATTTATGTCGGAGTTATTATCCGATCTAATTGTCTGGTATGGTATAAAAGTAGAATTATCATCTTTATACGAAATTTTATTGAGATAGCTCAAAAAATAAAAAAGTTTTTCTCATAAGAACTGTTTTGGGCAAAACTAATTTTTCTCGAGGTACCTCTGAACTTTCCCATTTTTATGTAGCTTATAGTTGTCTGATCTAACCAATTCTTAAACTTGAGTCAGATAAAAGATCAGTCAACAGAATCATATGAGTTTTAGCGACTCGGCTATTGATGCTGATGAAGAATGTATGTACTTTGTGGGATCGGAAACGTTTATTTTTATGTGTTACAAACATTTGACAACGTAATAAAATTATATAAGGGAATAAAAAGAAGAAAACATAAAAATAAAAAATATCATCTTCAAACATAAACTAGAAAGATGGACTAACTTCGGCCGTGCCGAAGTTCGTATACCCTTGCAGATTTTCTCTATATAATTCGCCAGAAGCATTGTTGTAAATTAAACATACCAAATTTACAAATTCAAAATTTTGAGCTTGCAAAAAAAATATTTTCATGCAACATTTTTTTTGTACCGATTGTTCCTATAGCAGCTATATGATATAGTCGTCCGATTCTGATAAAACTTGATTGAAGTATTAAGAAGTGTATTGAAATCACAAATATTAAATTTCGTGGCATCCGGTTGAAAAACAACAGAGTTATTGAGGATAAACCTTATTCATGAACGATCGTTCCTATGGGAGCTATATGATATAGTCGTCCGATCGGGATGATTCCGAGATATACAATGCCTGCAGCAAAAAGAAGCCTATTCTGAAAATTTCAGCTCTGTAGCTATTGTGGTCTCGGAGGAGAAGCTGTTGATCCAGACAGACGGACATGGTCATATCGACCCAGCTATTGATGCTGATCAAGAACATATATATATATATATTATGGGAAACGCTTATTTCCATGAGTCACAAACATCTGACGCATTTTATTATACACTCTTCAAGAGTATAAAAAGGTCATAAATGTGCAAGTATATAGACAGGGTGAGGCACATCTAAATGACTAAATGTCTTCATATGTTTTTCAAGGTTTAGCGCTCCCCCTTTTAGATATGTTTTTTCGTTACAATTCCGGCCAAAATAACGGAGCTGAAACTTGGAGATTTTAACTTTTTAATTTTGTTTGCTTATTAATATTTAACATTTGTGCTGACAATTTATTCCATAAATTAGTAATTTGTTTTTTTCGTGGTTCTCTCTTCTCTGGAGATTTCCGGTGTGGTAATAGGAATCGTTAATCATTAAGAAGAAAGATATGTTATTATACATTAAAACAATTTCTATAGTATTAACAATATTTCTCCGCAACAATCTCAGTTATGATCTGATTCATAGTCTCAGAACCCTTCCGGTTCTATTATACTAATTTATAGTTACTGTCTGAGTATGCATGGTAGCCAGGGTACTAAATCCATCATCTGGATTGTCTAATTGGATTCCTATTCTTGGTTGGTTGGAGTTCGTCTTTCGTCCAAATGTATTGGCAATGTGTCCAGTAGATGTGTCTCCAACTAAGTCAATCTCCGGATAAATCGCTAATTGACTTTGTTGGCAATTGACTGTATGCGTTTCTTAAACTCTCGCGATCTATTAGCAGTGAAGCTTAATAATTGTTGTTGTGTTGCTTAATCTACATTTGCCTTTCCGGACCCCACTATAACTGTCAAAGCGTATAATACTAAACGAGCAACCAAGTCACTAGCTATGGTCTTGCTCCCTCCGTTCAATTTTCGGGTCTCGGCATTTTGATGCAAATATTTCAGAGATTTGTACTGCCTTATTGATAGATGGCGGAAGGTATACAATTTTATTAAGTCTTGCGGTGTCAAATGCATTTTTTCCAAATTTTCACTGCAGAAGTGATCAAAACCTTTTCATCCAACCCAGTTATTATAGAAGACAATTTGATATTGCTAATAAGAAGTCCTTGCTGAATTTCCATCTTTTTAAAGTTCCACATCCTCCACACTTCGGCTTGTCAACTATTAAACCAATTTTTAAACGGATGTCTGCTTGAATTTGAATCTTTCTTTGCAGAAGAGCATTCTTGTGTATGAACTCGCCAAGTTTTAAAGTCCAATCGGTATGACACATGTAAAAAATATTAAAAAAACTGAATATATGAGTGTAAAGGAGACAAACCAAGTTCATAACGAGCCTTTTTCCAATCATTTAGGTAATTCATCTCTGATGGCTTTACGTCACATATGTAGCACTTGCTAGAAGTTTGACTCAAAGCACTACATATTTTACCATAAACAATAGTTAATTGCAAACAATGTTGAATTTAATTCCTTTTTTGGACACTAAACATGTTGTAAAGTTAAGATGAGCAATTTTTTCCTTAAAATATCTTTCTTCATTTATGGCCAATTTGGATGTTTCTATTTCAAATTGAAATCGTATTGGTCTGCAGTAATGTGTATATGACGGTCCAGGATTTTTCCAAATAATTTATTGATTTTTAAGATCATCATCTTTTAGTTGCAATGGAACATAGGATGTCACAAACAAGCTAGAATCGTATATATTTTTTATTGCCTTCTGCTTATACTCGGAATGTCCTGAACTGCCGTCAAATCCCCACTTTCCAATTAGAATTAGGTTACAGACAATATGATTATCAATTTTGTCAAGAACATCAGATTGAAGTTTTATAATTCTTGAAGCCGTGTGATTCACCAAGTCCTGTAGCTTAACTTCTGCTTTTGTTTCATTGACACTAATATTCTCAGGACAACTTGATGCTTTAGCTACCAGAATTTTAGCTTGGCAACAAGTTAATGGAAGTTTTAGCATTAACAAATATTGGTCTCAATGAGAACTGACAATACTTCATCGGCGTTAAGTTCGGTAAGCATCGATTAAGATGATTAGCAGGATCGTGAGGCAGAAGCAATAGATTCATTAGTTTTGCATAACTCGGCGATTCTTCTTCGTTTTGTTCTTTTAAAAGAATGTGTAAAATCTAATTTCGGTCGGCTACGATCAGCACTTTTTTATGTAGGTGGAGACTTGTTGGGAGCGGTCCTTATCATTCAGCCACACACTTTGGTATTAGACAACTGAAGATTTCTTACGTTTGTATTTTTTCCAAAAATTTACAATTCTTTTACAAAAGTACCCAATGCGATTCCGCAGTTGTATCAACTCTGGAATGTAGCCGCTGTCTTGTATGTTGCCATGTACAGCTTCAGTCACCTTTTTCAATTTTTCTGCGTTGGTTCCATTTTTAGTGCACCATAGATTAAAAATATATTTGCGATCAAAAACACAATTATAAGATTCGTCTACCAAAATGAAATCCAAATGAACAAATAAAAAAACCAAATTAAAATTATTATTTAATAAACAAAAAAATTTGCAACGATATACATAAATACTACAGGCGACTACGAAGACGAAGACAAAAGCAACAGTAGGTAAACCAACTACTTGCAGCGCAAAGTGACCTTGAAAAACGTAAAAGGTATTTAGTATTTTGTCGTTTATACGCATATCTGCAAATTTCTGCAGCTAAAATTAATACATTTATTACCTTAAAAGCCAGACAAACACAGTAAAATAAAAACCATAAGTGGAATTTTGTGGGATCACAATGAAAACTCCACCTAAAGATAAAAAAGACGTTCACAAAACAAATAAAAAACATTGAATCCAATATATGTGAAAAATCACAAGAGTTTTTATGATTGTTTTTAATTTTTGCAAATTTGGGACTTTTCTTTTACGGACAGAATATCGAACGAGAATAAATAATGCTTGCGATCGGTTTAGAAGTTACTTTTCGACTATATTTTCAGTTTTCTTTTTTAAACCTAAGTTGGCGAAGCGGGTCGAATTTGCTCCAATGCTGTTCGATCCCGCTCGCCTGCAGCTGCAACATCTAACATTTATTTGGACAAACACAAACATCCACATAGCGCTCATCTGCGCGTACACCGGACCCCTTGGAAGGCGTTAGGCCTTCAAAGAAGTGGCAGAGGTACCAGCTTGTGGATTGCTCTTCTGTATGTTGTCCCTCCGGTCGTCCTTATGTATGCGACCCTGATTGCGCCGACCTGTCCGACGCTTATGGCCACCACTCGGCCCGTCATCCACTGTTGAGGTGGTAAATTGTCCTTTGCGACGAGGACGAGATCTCCCACGCCGATGTTGGGCCTCCGCTCGTGTCACTTGCCAAGTGGCGTTTGCAACCCTAGCACATACTCCCGGGACCATCGCTGCCAGAACGCCCGCTTGAGCGACGAGACAGCTCGCCATCGCTTTAAGCAGCCGCTGAGAGTCTCCTGGTCCGGAGTCCCGTGGTGCGGCAGTACCCTTATGGGCCCTCCGATCAGCAAGTGCCCGGGTGTTATGGCCTCGCCGTCGTTTGGGTCCTGGCTGACCGCTCCCAGAGGCCTGGAGTTGAGTGTGCACTCGACTGCCACCAGCACCGTTTCCAGCTCTTCTGCCGTGAGACTGGCGTTGGCCATCCTCTGTAGCAGTAGGTGCTTTGCAGACTTGATACCTGCCTCCGAAGTGCGGCACTCTTGAAGGTATCCAAGAGCATCCGCTTGTTGACGCGAATTCCCGCACTGCGTCCACCACGCTTTCGATGTTGCGACGAAGATCCTCCAGCTTCCGACTCGCTCCGACGAAGTTCGTCGCGTTGTCGCAGTGGACTGGCTGCGGAAAGCCATAAGAAATGTATTAGTGCTTAAATCGGACACTAGTTCCAAATGAACCGCTTTGGAAGAAAAACAAACGAAAAGTGCGATATAAGTCTTATATGGAGGCCTTCCTCGAATTCTCAATGTTGTATGTACTGGGCCACAAAAATCAACGCCGCAAATGCTGAATGGGCGGAGCTGTCTCACTCTGTCTGCAGGCAAGTTTCCCATGATTAAGTTCATCAAGCGTGGCTTGTACTTAAAGCATGAGATACAAGATCTCACTGTTTGTCTGAAGACTTCTTGAGCGTTAACAATCCACAACTGCTTACGCAGGTGACTTACTAGAGCTCTTGGGCCAACATGACAAATCGATAAATGGAGGCTTCGATAAAATGAGCGGAAATTGCGCATCATATAAGATAGGAGCGAAAAACAACAACGAAAATGAGCACCACGATCTAGTGTATTCGTGCAGAAATGGAGTCAAACCTTGAAGTTTTTGAGCCATTCTGGCGCTCTTACGAATTTTTCCTATATCTTCTCGGAATTCTTTATTTTGAAGTATTTCAACAATTTTGTGAAATGAAATAATGGTGATGGAATTACATCATCGAATATGGTCGATTTATTTTTAGATCTACAGATGAAACGGAACACTTTCTGTATGTGACGAATAAGCTTCGATGGTCTCAATTAGCGGATTCTCGTCAATTACAAAGGTCAGCACGACAGCTGATTTCCGCACTTCCAATTCTCGCATTTCGTCCGATATTTGGACATGCTGATTAATTGGGCAATCGCTTTGAGGTTGTCCGAGAAAACCAAGTCCTGATAACCAAATCGAGTCAACTAGTTCGTCAACATTACAACCGCGAAACACAATGTCTGCTGAGTTCTGTTTTCTTGGTACATGTCGCCATGATACGTTCTCTGGCCATTCTTGAATTTCAGCCACCCTGTTTGAAACGAACGTTGCCAACGACGAAGGGTGTAACTTTATCCAATGAAGAGTTATTTCCGAATCGGACCAGAGAAAGGTACGCACAACTGGTACCCCCCTGATTAGATCACGAATTCGGTGACAAAGGTCTGCGAGAAGGTGAGCGGTACACAGCTCAAGTCTTGGGAGCGCGCTACTTTTGACTTCAAAGTGAGCAGCGAAGTGCGCAAACATTCCGCAGTTTTTATACGAACGTATATACAACAACCATAGGCTCTCATTGAGGCATCGGCGAAACCATGAGTCTCTATCGGTGAATTAGGCTCTGTGTTGACGAATCGTGTAATCTGAATGGTATTTACATTTAACAAGGTTGACTTCAATTCATTCCAATCGACTCGTCCCAGTCAAGACCCTTCAGCTACAGCTCCTGCACTAGGATCTTTTCTTTAATAATTAAAGGACTTAACAGGCCAAGTGGATCAAACAAACGAGATGTCACCGAGAGAATGTTCCGTTTTGTTTTTGATAAGTAGTGATTTCAGCTCATTATTGATTAAATTCCTTTTGTTTTAATAAGTCAGGGCCGTTAACTCATGTGCGCCTTTTAAAGTTTCCAATAGATTTAAGGAATCTAAAAAGCTTTGTAGATTTTTTGGCTTGCCATCAAACTCTGGTATCAGAGATGTGGCTAGTCTGATAAATTATAATACTGGTGTTTTATATCGATTGATTCGCTTGATGTTTGTTCCAGTGTTACTATATCACTATCAGAATTAGCGTCACTCGATTAATTGACTGGGATTAAAGTCCGCCAATTGGCCAGGTTTTTCACCTCTTGGGTGAAGATTAAAAAGCTTAGCAGTTATTTTGTTAACTGTGTAATGATTTCAGCTCATTATTGATTAAATTCCTTTTGTTTTAATAAGTCAGGGCCGTTAGCTCATGTGCGCCTCTTAAAGTTTCCAATAGATTTAAAGAATCTAAAAAGCATTGTAGATTTTTTGGCTTGCCATCAAACTCTGGTATCAGAGATGTGGCTAGTCTGATAAATTAGAATACTGGTGTTTTATATCGATTGATTCGCTTGATGTTTGTTCCAGTGTTACTATATCACTATCAGAATTAGCGTCACTCGATTAATTGACTGGGATTAAAGTCCGCCAATTGGCCAGGTTTTTCACCTCTTGGGTGAAGATTAAAAAGCTTAGCAGTTATTTTGATAACTGAGTAATGATTTCAGCTCATTATTGATTAAATTCCTTTTGTTTTAATAAGTCAGGGCCGTTAGCTCATGTGCGCCTCTTAAAGTTTCCAATAGATTTAAAGAATCTAAAAAGCATTGTAGATTTTTTGGCTTGCCATCAAACTCTGGTATCAGAGATGTGGCTAGTCTGATAAATTAGAATACTGGTGTTTTATATCGATTGATTCGCTTGATGTTTGTTCCAGTGTTACTATCTCACCATCAGAATCAGCGTCACTCGATTAATTGACTGGGATTAAAGTCCGCCAATTGGTTTAGACTTCCTGGCACATTTATTTGAATGTGTCGCCCATTGGAGACAGAAATTATTCTTGTGTTCAGGGATTTTAAAACCTTTAAACACTTTTCTTTGTGTTCAGGTATTAATCTTTGTTCGCGCTTAGTTATTATATTCTCTTATTTCTTTATGGTTTTTTAACTGAATTTTATAAATTGCATTTATGTGATTTCTCAAATTTATTACGAAATGCGTCGATGAGTCTCGCATTTTTGTTCCATTCCATTCTTTAATGGAAATTCATTTTTGTGCACGAACTAATCATATAGTTGCTATTCCTAATGTGGGATGATCTTCCTTATTCATGGTTTATATTTTATCTAAATTGTCTACTATGCTCATATATTGCTTTTTAATTATTGAAAAATCATAAGAGTTTTTATGATTATTTTAATTTTACTTTGAACTGTTGGGACTTCGTTTTTCTGTGAAAAAATCGTACGAAAATAATGATGCTTGCGATCGGTTAAACCTAAGTTGGCGAAGCGGGTCGAATTTGCTCCAATGCTGTTCGATCCCGCTCGCCTGCAGCTGCAACATCTAACATTTATTTGGACAAACACAAACATCCACATAGCGCTCATGTGCGCGTACACCGGACCCCTTGGAAGGCGTTAGGCCTTCAAAGAAGTGGCAGAGGTACCAGCTTGTGGATTGCTCTTCTGTATTGCTCCCACGCCGATGTTGGGCCTCCGCTCGTGCCACTTGCCAAGTGGCGTTTGCAACCCTAGCACATACTCCCGGGACCATCGCTGCCAGAACGCCCGCTTGAGCGACGAGACAGCTCGCCATCGCTTTAAGCAGCCGCTGAGAGTCTCCTGGTCCGGAGTCCCGTGGTGCGGCAGTACCCTTATGGGCCCTCCGATCAGCAAGTGCCCGGGTGTTATGGCCTCGCCGTCGTTTGGGTCCTGGCTGACCGCTCCCAGAGGCCTGGAGTTGAGTGTGCACTCGACTGCCACCAGCACCGTTTCCAGCTCTTCTGCCGTGAGACTGGCGTTGGCCATCCTCTGTAGCAGTAGGTGCTTTGCAGACTTGATACCTGCCTCCGAAGTGCGGCACTCTTGAAGGTATCCAAGAGCGTCCGCTTGTTGACGCGAATTCCCGCACTGCGTCCACCACGCTTTCGATGTTGCGCCGAAGATCCTCCAGCTTCCGACTCGCTCCGACGAAGTTCGTCGCGTTGTCGCAGTGGACTGGCTGCGGAAAGCCATAAGAAATGTATTAGTGCTTAAATCGGACACTAGTTCCAAATGAACCGCTTTGGAAGAAAAACAAACGAAAAGTGCGATATAAGTCTTATATGGAGGCCTTCCTCGAATTCTCAATGTTGTATGTACTGGGCCACAAAAATCAACGCCGCAAATGCTGAATGGGCGGAGCTGTCTCACTCTGTCTGCAGGCAAGTTTCCCATGATTAAGTTCATCAAGCGTGGCTTGTACTTAAAGCATGAGATACAAGATCTCACTGTTTGTCTGAAGACTTCTTGAGCGTTAACAATCCACAACTGCTTACGCAGGTGACTTACTAGAGCTCTTGGGCCAACATGACAAATCGATAAATGGAGGTGACGGACATAGCTTCGCACAAATTGCGAGCGCTTCGATAAAATGAGCGGAAATTGCGCATCATATAAGATAGGAGCGTTTACAAGTCGCCCCCCGACTCTCAACAACGAAAATGAGCACCACGATCCAGTGTATTCGTGCAGAAATGGAGTCAAACCTTGAAGTTTTTGAGCCATTCTGGCGCTCTTACGAATTTTTCCTATATCTTCTCGGAATTCTTTATTTTGAAGTATTTCAACAATTTTGTGAAATGAAATAATGGTGATGGAATTACATCATCGAATATGGTCGATTTATTTTTAGATCTACAGATGAAACGGAACACTTTTTGTATGTGACGAATAAGCTTCGATGGTCTCAATTAGCGGATTCTCGTCAATTACAAAGGTCAGCACGACAGCTGATTTCCGCACTTCCAATTCTCGCATTTCGTCCGATATTTGGACATGCTGATTAATTGGGCAATCGCTTTGAGGTTGTCCGAGAAAACCAAGTCCTGATAACCAAATCGCGTCAACTAGTTCGTCAACATTACAACCGCGAAACACAATGTCTGCTGAGTTCTGTTTTCTTGGTACATGTCGCCATGATACGTTCTCTGGCCATTCTTGAATTTCAGCCACCCTGTTTGAAACGAACGTTGCCAACGACGAAGGGTGTAACTTTATCCAATGAAGAGTTATTTCCGAATCGGACCAGAGAAAGGTACGCACAACTGGTACCCCCCTGATTAGATCACGAATTCGGTGACAAAGGTCTGCGAGAAGGTGAGCGGCACACAGCTCAAGTCTTGGGAGCGCGCTACTTTTGACTTCAAAGTGAGCAGCGAAGTGCGCAATCATTCCGCAGTTTTTATACGAACGTATATACAACAACCATAGGCTCTCATTGAGGCATCGGCGAAACCATGAGTCTCTATCGGTGAATTAGGCTCTGTGTTGACGAATCGTGGAATCTGAATGGTATTTACATTTAACAAGGTTGACTTCAATTCATTCCATGCTGTTTCCAAACTCATTGGAATCGACTCGTCCCAGTCAAGACCCTTCAGCTACAGCTCCTGCACTAGGATCTTTTCTTTAATAATTAAAGGACTTAACAGGCCAAGTGGATCAAACAAACGAGATGTCACCGAGAGAATGTTCCGTTTTGTTTTTGATAAGTAGTGATTTCAGCTCATTATTGATTAAATTCCTTTTGTTTTAATAAGTCAGGGCCGTTAACTCATGTGCGCCTTTTAAAGTTTCCAATAGATTTAAGGAATCTAAAAAGCTTTGTAGATTTTTTGGCTTGCCATCAAACTCTGGTATCAGAGATGTGGCTAGTCTGATAAATTATAATACTGGTGTTTTATATCGATTGATTCGCTTGATGTTTGTTCCAGTGTTACTATATCACTATCAGAATTAGCGTCACTCGATTAATTGACTGGGATTAAAGTCCGCCAATTGGCCAGGTTTTTCACCTCTTGGGTGAAGATTAAAAAGCTTAGCAGTTATTTTGTTAACTGTGTAATGATTTCAGCTCATTATTGATTAAATTCCTTTTGTTTTAATAAGTCAGGGCCGTTAGCTCATGTGCGCCTCTTAAAGTTTCCAATAGATTTAAAGAATCTAAAAAGCATTGTAGATTTTTTGGCTTGCCATCAAACTCTGGTATCAGGATGTGGCTAGTCTGATAAATTATAATACTGGTGTTTTATATCGATTGATTCGCTTGATGTTTGTTCCAGTGTTACTATATCACTATCAGAATTAGCGTCACTCGATTAATTGACTGGGATTAAAGTCCGCCAATTGGCCAGGTTTTTCACCTCTTGGGTGAAGATTAAAAAGCTTAGCAGTTATTTTGATAACTGAGTAATGATTTCAGCTCATTATTGATTAAATTCCTTTTGTTTTAATAAGTCAGGGCCGTTAGCTCATGTGCGCCTCTTAAAGTTTCCAATAGATTTAAAGAATCTAAAAAGCATTGTAGATTTTTTGGCTTGCCATCAAACTCTGGTATCAGAGATGTGGCTAGTCTGATAAATTAGAATACTGGTGTTTTATATCGATTGATTCGCTTGATGTTTGTTCCAGTGTTACTATCTCACCATCAGAATCAGCGTCACTCGATTAATTGACTGGGATTAAAGTCCGCCAATTGGCCAGGTTTTTCACCTCTTGGGTGAAGTTTAAAAAGCTTAGCAGTTATTTTGATAACTGTGTAATGATTTCAGCTCATTATTGATTAAATTCCTTTTGTTTTAGTAAGTCAGGGCCGTTAACTCATGTGCGCCTTTTAAAGTTTCCAATAGATTTAAGGAATCTAAAAAGCTTTGTAGATTTTTTGGCTTGCCATCAAACTCTGGTATAATAGATGTGGGGTTTTTTTTTTTAATTATTATTTTTTTTTTTTTTTTTTGTTTTTTTTTTTTTTTTTTGTTCCTGTGTTACTATATCACTATCAAAATTAGCGTCACTCGATTAATTGACTGGGATTAAAGTCCGCCAATTGGCCAGGTTTTTCACCTCTTGGGTGAAGATTAAAAAGCTTAGCAGTTATTTTGTTAACTGTGTAATGATTTCAGCTCATTATTGATTAAATTCCTTTTGTTTTAATAAGTCAGGGCCGTTAGCTCATGTGCGCCTCTTAAAGTTTCCAATAGATTTAAAGAATCTAAAAAGCATTGTAGATTTTTTGGCTTGCCATCAAACTCTGGTATCATGGATGTGGCTAGTCTGATAAATTATAATACTGGTGTTTTATATCGATTGATTCGCTTGATGTTTGTTCCAGTGTTACTATATCACTATCAGAATTAGCGTCACTCGATTAATTGACTGGGATTAAAGTCCGCCAATTGGCCAGGTTTTTCACCTCTTGGGTGAAGATTAAAAAGCTTAGCAGTTATTTTGATAACTGAGTAATGATTTCAGCTCATTATTGATTAAATTTCTTTTGTTTTAATAAGTCAGGGCCGTTAGCTCATGTGCGCCTCTTAAAGTTTCCAATAGATCAGAACCCTTAGAAAGCACCGAATTGAGTGCGACTCCCTTAACTTTCCCTACAGCATCCCAAAATAGTCTCGATTGGCCATTATTCAGATTAGTAATCACAAATACAATCAGATAATATGTTTTGCGATCTTCCTTGACTTCTTAGGCTTAGTCTTACGCAAGTACCCTTGTTATTCATAGTGCCGAACTTGAACATTGAAAAACTGTTATACTCGTTCATCCTGACACCAACAACGTCGACTGAATACCTTGTATTGCTGTATTCGCAAATATGCATCACTCTTTGTTTTAGTTCCTTTCTTTGACTGAGGTTCTTTCTGGGTTATCTCACCTCTCACCAGTCCATCAAATAGACGAGGGGCTGTCTTTAGAGCCATCTATTCCTAGTTCTTCATTCTTCATCTTCAAAAGTACTCTGAAAGTCCAATGGCGTCTACGGTGTCTCTGTAGTCTTGTACTGAAGAAGCCGTTTTTATACCCTTGCAGAGCGTATATTAATTTTGGTCAGAAGCTTGCAACGCACAGAAGAAAGCATCTCCGAATATATAAAGTATATATATTCTTGATCAGCATGAATAGCCGAGTCGATATGACCATGTCAATAACTTTGTTGTTTTTCCACCGAATGCCACGAAATTTGTTATTTATGAGTTTAATATACTTCTTAATACTTCAATCAAGTTTTATCAGAATCGGTTGGCTATATCATATAGCTGCTATAGGAATAATCGGTACAAAAAAAAATTTTGTATGAAAAAATTTTTAATTTTTAAAATTTTGAATTATATTATGCTTAATTTTCAATAATGTTTTTGGTGAATTATATAGACAAAATCTGCAAGGGTATACGAACTTCGACACGGCCGAAGTTAGTCCATCTTTCTAGTTATCCTCTAGATTGGTTGCTCTTACAGCTGGTTCTCGAATCAACTTGCAGTGTTTGATAAATAGTTTGATGTCCGGCCTTCCATTAGGCATTTGAAGAGTATGGACCGTCGCACCGGCTGCAGAGTACACAAGTTGTTTCAAACTTTTATGTAACCGAAGTGGTTTCTCCTGGTCCCTAACTCACAGCGTTCAGTTGATTTCTCGTAGTTCATAATAAACATTAACCCCACTCTGTTGGATAACCTGAAAAATGTGGTAAATCTTTGGATATTACTTGACGTATTTTGCATATTTCCCGGTTACGTAGCTTCTGCCTGCGGTGTCTCCGTTGAGGCCAAAATTCCTTGATTAGCCAATGTAGCGCCGGTCGACCCTGCGAACAACCCCTTCGGCTGTTGGCACATTAGTGGCGCTGTATCCACAGCGATCATCCCTCTACGCTTACCACTAACCTCTGCAACATTTTCGGATCCCAAAGCAACCTGATTGATGCAATGACTCGAGTATATATTTGTTAGTCAAACTTCTTATTTGCCCGTCGTAGCTTTATTTTCGCTGTCACCGTTTCACACCTTCTCTGAAAAAACCACTTATTAACGTTTTAATTCAGTATATTTCGGATTTCATATGCAGTATGTTATAATTCAGACTTTAGTGAACGATAGGTAAGTTATAATAGCCGTACATTTGTGTATATGAGTTGTAATAATTAAAAAACGAGTGCTAAACTCCGCTGCTTAGCAACAACTCTGCCGTTGCCATGACAGTTGTCCATGCCCTAATCTTCTTTCTTAACAGAGGCCAACTTGCCGCGAGGGGTTCGAACAGTTTTTTAGATTTAATTATTTTTTGTTAATTTTATTGTAAAAGAATTTGTAAATCAGCTGTATTTATGTTTTGTCTATTTTGCCATCTTTTGCCTCTTTAGGTGCCTCTAATTGAACCCAAAGATGTACCCGCCTTCAAGCAAGATCCATATGTAGACGAATTAATGGGCTGTCAGCAGACACAACGGGAGATAGTTCTCGGGTTACTTTTACAGAACTATGACTGGAGCCAAGTGTCTCCTGCCAAACGAGCTTATGTTCAAGAGAAACTATCCTCCTTTTTTGTTATACCTAGAGTAAGAAAAATATTTTAGTTAAGTTAAGAATTGATTAATTTTACAAATTTATTTGATTATTTGGATTCTCAGGAATTTATTTATATGGATTCGATTTCAAAACGTGAATTTGAGTCCATGCATAGGTTATCCATACTCAAGGGTGGCAAGGGAACTAAAAATATTAAGTATTTAAATAAGCCAATGGGACGAGCCAGTTTTGTTGTAAGTCCATATTAATTTCATTTGCATCCTTATAGTCTAATTATATACTTCCATATTCTTTTGCTCACAGATTGGTTGTGGTCCAAATTTATTTACTATAGGTTATCCTATTGCCAAACAGATTAGCCATCAAATCCAAGATGGTACGATTAGTTCTTTGACCGAGGAAAATTTCGAACAGTGGCTTATATGGCACAAAGAATTGAAAACTAGGTAACTAACAAATCGGCAAGAATGTTTCGGTTCGATGAACATATAGCTGTATTTATAATGTAAAACTATTATTTTGTACTAGCTAAACGTTCCCCACCCTATAAAGTTAATATATTCTTGATCAACATCAATAGACGAGTCGATATGACCATGTCCGTCTATCTGCCTGACTGTTTCAAACTTTAATTTTGAGCTACGTGTGTGTATAAACTTTAGTCAAGTCATATGATTTTGTTTATTGTTAATCAAAATAGTTTTTGTTTTTTGAGATATCCAAATGTGGTATACAGATCATAATTCTACTTTTACACCATTCCAGTAATTTTGAATGTTGTTTTTTGCCTTACATTTTGTTAAATTTTGTATATAAAATCTTGTGGCCGATATGACGAAGAAAGTAATTATTTAAACTGCAATGGTATTTTGAACTTGTAAATTTGGTATGTATAATTAACAATAAAGGTGTTGATAAATTATATAGAGAAAATTTGCAAGGGTATACTTCGGCACGGCCGAAGTTAGCCTATCCTTTTAGTTATATCCTTGCAGAGATTATTTACATCACACCTGTAAGTTTCAATCAGTAGATAATAAATACCGAAATAAATGAATAAATCAAATTCAAACGTTTATGGATGTAAGTATGTATGTACATACTTACACACAAGACAATTGAACAAGCAAACTGAGACAGAAACCATTTTTAATGTAAGGGTTGCGGCTCCCACGTTTTGGCATGTAGTATATGCAGAAATGGCGGAGCCGCGATGCTTCGTCTTGGTGTTGTAGTTGGTATAGATGAACAATAAAAAAGAAGTCGGTACGGGATCGAACACTGGTCGCGACGAAATGAAATCTTTTTAATTGATTTTATTGCTTTAGATATTTTTTAATTTTACATTTACAGAAGTAGATCTTCGGAACGCCCGAAGTTAGGTCCTTTGATATTATGGACTGCGACGGTCACTCTAAAACGTTAACTACATTATTAGTGAACCATTTTATGACCAATTTGGACCAGTGCATATTGTCGTTATGCTGTTGAAACTCTCATTTCAAAGGAATTTCTTCCCCGGAATGTGGAAGTATTTTATTAGGATGGATGGATTGGATGGGTGGACTACCGACACGTGTTCAACATATTTCTTAGATCTTTTGAAAAAAGAAATTGATTTTTCTTTCAACACCAAGCTTTCAAATTTAGGAAATGAATTTTGGAAAAAAATATTTTTTTTTTAATTTTAAGTTAATATTCAAAAAGTATATATTTATTTTCGCCAATTTTTTGAACATTTCATGAAGTTCCTCCAATAACGTTGAAAACGTTGAATATTATTATAATCTTTTTTCTTCTTCAAAAACGTATTTACATGTTCGTTAAACCTTTAAATAAAACTACGAGTCCTTTAAACATATTGCTTAAGCAAGTGGTGCTATAATAAATTTCGGCACTGTATATATATTCTTGATTAATCTGTTACTTCGTGTTTTTTCGAAATTAAATTATAAGCTACGCGAACTCATATGGTTTTGTTCCTTGATCAAATATTTTGATCAAGTTTAAAAACAGATCGGATCGGACATCTATAAGATATAAAAAAAAGGAAAATATCAGAGGTACCTTCGACATATAGATAATAATTCCACTTAGACAGCACGCCAGTATATTTGAGTTCCGATAATAAATACTGATAAAAACAATAAAATCAACGCTGCGAAGCAGCCGTTTAATCCTGCCAATGCAAACGTTTTTATATACATTTTTTTACTTATGTACATACAAACGCGAGCTTCACAAAAATACAAGAGTGTGAAAGAGACGAAAACCATTTGTACATAGAACGACATTTAAAAAAGCGAGAAGCAGAGCACTTGCAATACGTCCCGAAATAGCCGGCCCGTGATTTTTCAGCTTGGTATGTAGAGATCTACCCCATAAACAAAATGAATTCCGCTGAATTGAACTACCCTATGTTGTATTTTTTATACCCTTGCAGAGGGTATATTAGTTTTGGTCAGAAGTTTCCAACGCACAGAAGGAAGCATCACCGACTATATAAAGTATGTATAGGTTATTATACTCCGTTACCTGCGCGCTGTCGCTAGATAGGAAGATTTAAATGTTTGGTCGACCGAATCGATTTATTGTTTGTAAAAGACTAAAAACTAAAAGTACAAAATATTCTTATATTAAGCTAACCCTGACCTATAATCGCTGTGTAGCGATTATGCTGCATGGATCAAGTTTCGTCACGATGTCGACGCATGGAGCGTTGGCAGCAGTGAAGAGTTTGCATAGCAAAGCGGAAAAGTATTGTTGCCGCTTTGCTGCCTATGCAGAATTTAGGCCGACGACTTATGTCGGGCCGGATGTGTTAACTCCTCCATCGCCAGTTTGAAGGCCGTCCCCGGTTTTCCTCAGGGTGTCGATGACGATGCGGAGCGATGGTTGTTGTCTGTTAATTTTCCATTTTTGGAAGGCTTTATAACAGATGAATTCAGCGGCTAGGGTAGTGACAAATAGTGCGATCATTATTATAGGCCACATTTTCATGTTCTTTTCGATTTTGCCAATATGCTGAAGGTTTTCAAAGTTAAGTCTTTGAAGATATGGCATGCTAAGGATTTTTGATGACCAGTAATATTTAATGTTGTTGACGTCGCTGAGCCCGGGTGCCTTTTGACAAAATTTTTGACGTTTTCGTATAATGTCGTATTTACTCGTATTTCTTCGTCGAAAGTCAACAAGAAGGTTCCGTGAATAGTTGTGTTAGTGCCGCTCTCTGTTTGGATTACGGCCGTATCTTCATTTATGATGATTATGCCGTCGACAATTATTTCCAGCGGCTGTAAGTTACTGGGACGGGTATCGCAGTGTGCCATGCCTCCCGAGTGTAGCTGCTGAGCACAGGTTGTCGAGTTTAGCTGCTTGCGGAATGTGGAGGTGAGCGTAGCGGTGCAATTTGTGATTGGTATTATTTTATTACCGCAGTCTGCGACGTTATTATTTTCTTCAAAGTGTAGTATTGATCCGTTGTGTTGAACTGGAAACATGGTGATTTTTTTACAAACTAAACTAGGATTTGGATATTTAATAATGAAATGTAAAAAATTATTATCTAGTATTAACCCTGCAGAGTGCTCATTTACAATTTTATTTAAGTAATCTGAATCAAAAATTACCGGGTTCACAATTTGAATCTTTGCAAGTGTGATTGACAACATTAATGTCCCAAGTCTCAATATGTTTCTCCTTTGCGAATTTAATAATAGTATTTACTGATTCTGTCAAATTATTTATTTTCTCCTGAAGTTTTGTATTTATTGATGCCTGTTTATTTATTGAGTTAGCTAAGTCTTTTTGTTGGAATTTTAATTCTTCAAAATCGTTAAAATCTGGAGTTCCTGCTATAATTTTTCGAGTTGTTCCTAGTATATTAATGCTCCTAGTCTGTCTATGATGGATATTGACTGTTTCCAATAGTGTTCTTATGTGGCGTACATCAGCTTCAAGAATTAATCTCGTCTGGGATAGTGGGAAATGAACCATTATCCGAAACCTATTAAGAAGAGAGAATGGGTACTAGGAGGATGATTTGTTTATCTAATATTATCCTTATGTACTTCCTTCCCCTTTACAAGAACCGTTGTCCCCAAGTCGGCTTCAACTGTGACCTCCTCGAACAAGGGTTTCAACTTGTTGCCAAGTCTCTTGTTTAATTGTATCAGTATTTTATCGCCTACCTGAAAGATCCTATCTCTCCTGTCTACGTTTTGTCTTTGTAGGAGCAGCTCTTGTGCTTTGACAATTTTATTTCTTACTTCCGCCTCAAGTTCTGGCGGGGATGCATGACCTATTTCTTTTGGTTTCCTATTCACGACCGAATGTATCGTCTTATTGTATTCTATTCTTGCTTGGAGACTGAGTTCAATTATCTCATGTAATTGTTTCTCTAGTTTCAAACATCTAGCAATTTCTGCTAGAGTGCTGTGAAATCTTTTTACTTGTCCATTTGAGGTACTGTGTAGTGGGGGAGAATTTATAATTTCAACATTAAAATGGTTTTTCAAAAGGGACTTCATTGTTTCTGAGTTTAATGATGGCTCATTATCGCAGTATATAATTTTGGTGCGGGGATAGAAATTCATGAGTTGTAATATTGGAAGCAATTCTAATATTGAATATCAATTATTGTCCTAGAGGCTATGGGTTGGACAATGGCAAATTTGGATAATTTATCAATACAAGTTAAGAAATATTTTTTGTCTGTGGAAAATATGTCAATGTGGAGTATTTCTGCGACAAAGTTGGGAATGGGGGTTTCGCCGATATATTGTCTTTGTGGGTGTCGGTCATATTTTGCTTTGTTAAAAACTTTACAGTTTGCAACAATCTCGTTAGCCGAGTGAGTCATTTTGGGGAAAAAATAGTCTTGAAGTATTTGTTTTACGTTTTCTTGAGCCGCTCTATGGGCTCTGTTATGCTCTGCGACTATGATCTCCTTTTGTTCATTCTTATCATGAACATCAATGACCAGTTTATTGGAATGCCACAATTTAGTGGAAGGGAAAGTCTCAACTAGTTTGTTTTGAATAAATGCCAAGACTGGCAGATCGCATTTAATTACGTCTTTTTTCACCGCGTCACACACTCTTTCTATTAAGTTGGCACTGTCTGAAAAGTATATGACATTTCTTGTTTTTTTTCCGAACATAATAATAATTTTCTGGGAAGCAGTAATACCTTCCTCAATAATTATTTGGTTTCGAAAGCAGTTTATTGTCTTTTCAGAGATTCAATAGTATAGGTCAAAGAGAGTTTCCCAAAGTCGATGACAAGGCGCTTTTTTCTATTTCCTTGTTCGTCTACTCCTTTCTTGTCAACTACCCACAACGGGTTGTTATAAGGAGATGCTGATGGCCTAATAATGTTGTCCCTCAGCATGTCTCTGGTTTTATTATTTACAAATTCTGACACTCCTGGTGGATAAGGATAATGCCTGGAATATATTGGTTTTCATCTTCTGTTCGGATTGTGGCTATGACATTCGTGTTGTACGGGAGAGCTTCATTCGGGTCGGCAAAGACACTTATTCTTTTTCCTAACATTTTCTTAAATTTTTCTTTGATTTCTGGGGGTACTTCTAAGTCTTCGATTTCTGTAAAATTTACATTGCAACATTTTTTAAAATGAAATTTTTCGGATCCGGACTGAGTTTTTAATGTGCTGTTTTTGAAGTCCAAAGTACCACCAACTTTGTTTAATAGGTCCAGTCCTATTATGCCATCAAAGGTTGTCCAATTTGGGGGTAGAAAGAATATGGCAAAAGTTGCCAAAAAGATGCATATGACATTTCCCGTGGACCGGGTTAAAGCCATGAAGTGACTTAACCAAAAATTTTTTTCAACACTAATTACGTCTTTTAGTTCGGCCATCGGTTTGATGTAATTTTTTGATGCACCTATGTGTCAATCAGTAGTTTTATGGTTTTCCCTGCTATCGATCGTTCTATGAATGGTAGCAGGGAGCTATACCTAAAAAATTTACTTCTTCTAACTGTTCTTGTTCATCAACTGACACTTCATGTTCTACTAGTGTATTATGAGATTCTTCCTCTGACTGCATTGTTGGAACTTCCTCTACCGAAATATGATTTATCCTCTGCTCTTTAGGCACGGTATATCTAGCCGTTCCTCTATTTGGTCTTTTTGGAATCTGGTTTTGGTATGAATTGTCGCTTTGGTTTAGATATTGTGTTATTCTGTTTAAAAAATGGAGTTTTTATGGGATTTGGAAAACTATTCTCCATAATATTTCATTGTTCGTTTCGCTGAGCTCTTTCTTCAGATTTTTTTGCAAAACTATTTGCGAATTGGAAGCGTTCGTGATTCGACTCGACTTCCTGGGCTAAAGCCAGAGCTGATGTCCTTAGGTCCTGCCGCAAATAAAATATCGCAAAGAGATTTTGTTGCACCGAAAATAAATACTCTTAATGCGTCGGCTCGATATTTCTCATTTAAGGGAAGCAGCTAAGGTAGAATCGTATGTCATAATTGTTTTGTTTATCAGAAGTGTTAACTTTTTCTCAATTTCATCATAGTACTGAATAATTGTTAAATTTCCTTGTCTTAGTACGGACAACTCTTGTTCAATTATGTAAATCGGTCTTTTGTCAGAATAAGTAAAGTCAAGTCTGTTTATAATTGCTTTAAAATTTAATGGTGTATCATAGGAAGACAGTACCATATCGGCAGGGCCTTTAATCTTATTTCTTAGAATAGCCAGTGCCTGGTAATGCTTAGAGCTTCCATCATGACCCTCGAAAATTTTGTACGCGGTATGTGCAGCTTTTCGCCACGATACATATGTATCCAATTTTCCCTCGAAATCGGGTACCGATTTCACAGTATCTAAAGTCTCATTACATTGGATGCCCGGAATTATCTCGGCATCCTTGAAGACTTCTACTTCTGGTACGGACGTTGCTAGGTTCTTGAATTCCTCTCGGATATCTTTTCTCGAATATTTGTGTCTGACCTTGCAGTGCTCTGGCAACTGCACTATTGACTGCAAACTCAAGTATCGTTTTAATGTTTTCTTCATTAAAAGGCATTTTGTTTACTATTGTTGTTGGTACTAATTTGTTTCTTAAATCTTTAATTAAATCTTCTAACTCACTGTCGTACTCTTTACTATCGCTTTCGCTCAAGATTTTTTTTAAATTTTCTTTTCTTTCTTTCCTTTATAAGTTTTGTGTTACAAAGAGACAATTATAGGCACACTCAATAATTTGATTCTTTGGATTTATGTATTATTTTTTTTATTTATTTAATTTTTAAATGAGCACTCTACTTACATGGTTTTTGTATGCGTAAGAATATCTTATTCACAATTTGCTGCTTCGTTGACTTCTTCTCGTCTACGTCGGTCTGACGGTTTATGCTTTACTTCGGGGTGGGTGCGTCTCTTCAGAATTGTTGGTTTTTCTTGTGGTTTGTTATATTTTTTCGAATAACTCTTGCTGGTTTGTTGCTGATTCTTTTTCTCTTTTTACTTGTTGGTTACTGCTTCCTTTTTATTTTTACTTTGTCGATGTTTTATCTTTTAATAACTTGTTGATTTTTTTCTCTTTACTTTTTTTCTGTCGATATTTTATCTTTAAATAACTTGTTGATTTTTTTCTCTTTATTACTTTTTTTCTGTCGATGTTTTATATTTTGATAATTTGTTGATTTTTTGTATTATTTTTTGTACAATTTAATGTTAGCGTTTGTTTTTTTTTTTTATTTGTTTGGCAAACTCAAATGTCGATCTGACAGTTTGATTTCTTGCCTCCGTGTGAGTTCTTTTAAACACTCTCGCCAGTTATTATACTCCGTCACCTGCGCGCTGTCGCTAGATAGGAAGATTTAAATGTTTGGTCGACCGAATCGATTTATTGTTTGTAAAAGACTAAAAACTAAAAGTACAAAATATTCTTATATTAAGCTAACCCTGACCTATAATCGCTGTGTAGCGATTATGCTGCATGGATCAAGTTTCGTCACGATGTCGACGCATGGAGCGTTGGCAGCAGTGAAGAGTTTGCATAGCAAAGCGGAAAAGTATTGTTGCCGCTTTGCTGCCTATGCAGAATTTAGGCCGACGACTTATGTCGGGCCGGATGTGTTAACTCCTCCATCGCCAGTTTGAAGGCCGTCCCCGGTTTTCCTCAGGGTGTCGATGACGATGCGGAGCGATGGTTGTTGTCTGTTAATTTTCCATTTTTGGAAGGCTTTATAACAGATGAATTCAGCGGCTAGGGTAGTGACAAATAGTGCGATCATTATTATAGGCCACATTTTCATGTTCTTTTCGATTTTGCCAATATGCTGAAGGTTTTCAAAGTTAAGTCTTTGAAGATATGGCATGCTAAGGATTTTTTGATGACCAGTAATATTTAATGTTGTTGACGTCGCTGAGCCCGGGTGCCTTTTGACAAAATTTTTGACGTTTTCGTATAATGTCGTATTTACTCGTATTTCTTCGTCGAAAGTCAACAAGAAGGTTCCGTGAATAGTTGTGTTAGTGCCGCTCTCTGTTTGGATTACGGCCGTATCTTCATTTATGATGATTATGCCGTCGACAATTATTTCCAGCGGCTGTAAGTTACTGGGACGGGTATCGCAGTGTGCCATGCCTCCCGAGTGTAGCTGCTGAGCACAGGTTGTCGAGTTTAGCTGCTTGCGGAATGTGGAGGTGAGCGTAGCGGTGCAATTTGTGATTGGTATTATTTTATTACCGCAGTCTGCGACGTTATTATTTTCTTCAAAGTGTAGTATTGATCCGTTGTGTTGAACTGGAAACATGGTGATTTTTTTACAAACTAAACTAGGATTTGGATATTTAATAATGAAATGTAAAAAATTATTATCTAGTATTAACCCTGCAGAGTGCTCATTTACAATTTTATTTAAGTAATCTGAATCAAAAATTACCGGGTTCACAATTTGAATCTTTGCAAGTGTGATTGACAACATTAATGTCTCAAGTCTCAATATGTTTCTCCTTTGCGAATTTAATAATAGTATTTACTGATTCTGTCAAATTATTTATTTTCTCCTGAAGTTTTGTATTTATTGATGCCTGTTTATTTATTGAGTTAGCTAAGTCTTTTTGTTGGAATTTTAATTCTTCAAAATCGTTAAAATCTGGAGTTCCTGCTATAATTTTTCGAGTTGTTCCTAGTATATTAATGCTCCTAGTCTGTCTATGATGGATATTGACTGTTTCCAATAGTGTTCTTATGTGGCGTACATCAGCTTCAAGAATTAATCTCGTCTGGGATAGTGGGAAATGAACCATTATCCGAAACCTATTAAGAAGAGAGAATGGGTACTAGGAGGATGATTTGTTTATCTAATATTATCCTTATGTACTTCCTTCCCCTTTACAAGAACCGTTGTCCCCAAGTCGGCTTCAACTGTGACCTCCTCGAACAAGGGTTTCAACTTGTTGCCAAGTCTCTTGTTTAATTTTATCAGTATTTTATCGCCTACCTGAAAGATCCTATCTCTCCTGTCTACGTTTTGTCTTTGTAGGAGCAGCTCTTGTGCTTTGACAATTTTATTTCTTACTTCCGCCTCAAGTTCTGGCGGGGATGCATGAACTATTTCTTTTGGTTTCCTATTCACGACCGAATGTATCGTCTTATTGTATTCTATTCTTGCTTGGAGACTGAGTTCAATTATCTCATGTAATTGTTTCTCTAGTTTCAAACATCTAGCAATTTCTGCTAGAGTGCTGTGAAATCTTTTTACTTGTCCATTTGAGGTACTGTGTAGTGGGGGAGAATTTCTAATTTCAACATTAAAATGGTTTTTCAAAAGGGACTTTATTGTTTCTGAGTTTAATGATGGCTCATTATCGCAGTATATAATTTTGGTGCGGGGATAGAAATTCATGAGTTGTAATATTGGAATCAATTCTAATATTGAATATCAATTATTGTCCTAGAGGCTATGGGTTGGACAATGGCAAATTTGGATAATTTATCAATACAAGTTAAGAAATATTTTTTGTCTGTGGAAAATATGTCAATGTGGAGTATTTCTGCGACAAAGTTGGGAATGGGGGTTTCGCCGATATATTGTCTTTGTGGCTGTCGGTCATATTTTGCTTTGTTACAAACTTTACAGTTTGCAACAATCTCGTTAGCCAAGTGAGTCATTTTGGGGAAAAAATAGTCTTGAAGTATTTGTTTTACGTTTTCTTGAGCCGCTCTATGGGCTCTGTTATGCTCTGCGACTTTGATCTCCTTTTGTTCATTCTTATCATGAACATCAATGACCAGTTTATTGGAATGCCACAATTTAGTGGAAGGGAAAGTCTCAACTAGTTTGTTTTGAATAAATGCCAAGACTGGCAGATCGCATTTAATGGCATTCACTACGTCTTTTTTTCACCGCGTCACACACTCTTTCTATTAAGTTGGCACTGTCTGAAAAGTATATGACATTTCTTGTTTTTTTTCCGAACATAATAATAATTTTCTGGGAAGCAGTAATACCTTCCTCAATAATTATTTGGTTTCGAAAGCAGTTTATTGTCTTTTCAGAGATTCAATAGTATAGGTCAAAGAGAGTTTCCCAAAGTCGATGACAAGGCGCTTTTTTCTATTTCCTTGTTCGTCTACTCCTTTCTTGTCAACTACCCACAACGGGTTGTTATAAGGAGATGCTGACGGCCTAATAATGTTGTCCCTCAGCATGTCTCTGGTTTTATTATTTACAAATTCTGACACTCCTGGTGGATAAGGATAATGCCTGGAATACATTGGTTTTCATCTTCTGTTCGGATTGTGGCTATGACATTCGTGTTGTACGGAAGAGCTTCATTCGGGTCGGCAAAGACACTTATTCTTTTTCCTAACATTTTCTTAAATTTTTCTTTGATTTCTGGGGGTACTTCTAAGTCTTCGATTTCTGTAAAATTTACATTGCAACATTTTTTAAAATGAAATTTTTCGGATCCGGACTGAGTTTTTAATGTGCTGTTTTTGAAGTCCAAAGTACCACCAACTTTGTTTAATAGGTCCAGTCCTATTATGCCATCAAAGGTTGTCCAATTTGGGGGTAGAAAGAATATGGCAAAAGTTGCCAAAAAGATGCATATGACATTTCCCGTGGACCGGGTTAAAGCCATGAAGTGACTTAACCAAAAATTTTTTTCAACACTAATTACGTCTTTTAGTTCGGCCATCGGTTTGATGTAATTTTTTGATGCACCTATGTGTCAATCAGTAGTTTTATGGTTTTCCCTGCTATCGATCGTTCTATGAATGGTAGCAGGGAGCTATACCTAAAAAATTTACTTCTTCTAACTGTTCTTGTTCATCAACTGACACTTCATGTTCTACTAGTGTATTATGAGATTCTTCCTCTGACTGCATTGTTGGAACTTCCTCTACCGAAATATGATTTATCCTCTGCTCTTTAGGCACGGTATATCTAGCCGTTCCTCTATTTGGTCTTTTTGGAATCTGGTTTTGGTATGAATTGTCGCTTTGGTTTAGATATTGTGTTATTCTGTTTAAAAAATGGAGTTTTTATGGGATTTGGAAAACTATTCTCCATAATATTTCATTGTTCGTTTCGCTGAGCTCTTTCTTCAGATTTTTTTGCAAAACTATTTGCGAATTGGAAGCGTTCGTGATTCGACTCGACTTCCTGGGCTAAAGCCAGAGCTGATGTCCTTAGGTCCTGCCGCAAATAAAATATCGCAGAGATTTTGTTGCACCGAAAATAAATACTCTTAATGCGTCGGCTCGATATTTCTCATTTAAGGGAAGCAGCTAAGGTAGAATCGTATGTCATAATTGTTTTGTTTATCAGAAGTGTTAACTTTTTCTCAATTTCATCATAGTACTGAATAATTGTTAAATTTCCTTGTCTTAGTACGGACAACTCTTGTTCAATTATGTAAATCGGTCTTTTGTCAGAATAAGTAAAGTCAAGTCTGTTTATAATTGCTTTAAAATTTAATGGTGTATCATAGGAAGACAGTACCATATCGGCAGGGCCTTTAATCTTATTTCTTAGAATAGCCAGTGCCTGGTAATGCTTAGAGCTTCCATCATGACCCTCGAAAATTTTGTACGCGGTATGTGCAGCTTTTCGCCACGATACATATGTATCCAATTTTCCCTCGAAATCGGGTACCGATTTCACAGTATCTAAAGTCTCATTACATTGGATGCCCGGAATTATCTCGGCATCCTTGAAGACTTCTACTTCTGGTACGGACGTTGCTAGGTTCTTGAATTCCTCTCGGATATCTTTTCTCGAATATTTGTGTCTGACCTTGCAGTGCTCTGGCAACTGCACTATTGACTGCAAACTCAAGTATCGTTTTAATGTTTTCTTCATTAAAAGGCATTTTGTTTACTATTGTTGTTGGTACTAATTTGTTTCTTAAATCTTTAATTAAATCTTCTAACTCACTGTCGTACTCTTTACTATCGCTTTCGCTCAAGATTTTTTTTTAAATTTTCTTTTCTTTCTTTCCTTTTTTTTTTCTTTATAAGTTTTGTGTTACAAAGAGACAATTATAGGCACACTCAATAATTTGATTCTTTGGATTTATGTATTATTTTTATACCCTTGCAGAGGGTATATTAATTTTGGTCAGAAGTTTGCAACGCACAGAAGCATCTCCGACTATATAAAGTATATATATTCTTGATCAGTATGAATAGCCGAGTCGATATGACCATGTCCGTCTGTCCGTCTGTCCGTCTGACCGTCTGACCGTCTGTCCGTCTGTCTGGATCAACAGCTTCTCCTCCGAGACCATAAGAGCTACAGAGCTGAGATTTTCAGCATAAGCTCCTTTTTGCTGCAGGCATTGTATATCTCGGAATCATCCCAATCGGTCGACTATATCATATAGCTCCCATAGGAACGATCGGTCATGAATAAGCTTTATCCTCAATAACTCAGTTGTTTTTCAACCGAATGCCACGAAATTTGATATTTGTGAGTTTAATATACTTCTTGATACTTCAACCAAGTTTGATCAGAATCGGACGACTATATCATATAGCTCCCATAGGACCGATCGGTCATGAATAAGGTTTATCCTCAATAACTCTGTTGTTTTTCAACCGAATGCCACGAAATTTGATATTTGTGAGTTTAATATACTTCAATCAAGTTTTATCAGAATCGGTTGGCTATATCATATAGCTGCTATAGGAATAATCGGTACAAAAAAAAATTTTGTATGAAAAATTTTTTTTCTCAAAATTTTGAATTTGTAAATTTGGTATGTTTAATTTACAATAATCTTTCTAGTTTTTATTTATTTAATTTTTAAATGAGCACTCTACTTACATGGTTTTTGTATGCGTAAGAATATGTTATTCACAATTTGCTGCTTCGTTGACTTCTTCTCGTCTACGTCGGTCTGACGGTTTATGCTTTACTTCGGGGTGGGTGCGTCTCTTCAGAATTGTTGATTTTTCTTGTGGTTTGTTGTATTTTTTCGAATAACTCTTGCTGGTTTGTTGCTGATTCTTTTTCTCTTTTTACTTGTTGGTTACTGCTTCCTTTTTATTTTTACTTTGTCGATGTTTTATCTTTTAATAACTTGTTGATTTTTTTCTCTTTATTACTTTTTTTCTGTCGATATTTTATCTTTAAATAACTTGTTGATTTTTTTCTCTTTATTACTTTTTTTCTGTCGATGTTTTATATTTTGATAATTTGTTGATTTTTTGTATTATTTTTTGTACAATTTAATGTTAGCGTTTGTTTTTTTTTTTTTTTTGTTTGGCAAACTCAAATGTCGATCTGACAGTTTGATTTCTTGCCTCCGTGTGAGTTCTTTTAAACACTCTCGCCAGTTATTATACTCCGTCACCTGCGCGCTGTCGCTAGATAGGAAGATTTAAATGTTTGGTCGACCGAATCGATTTATTGTTCGTAAAAGACTAAAATCTAAAAGTACAAAATATTCTTATATTAAGCTAACCCTGAACTATAATCGCTGTGTAGCGATTATGCTGCATGGATCAAGTTTCGTCACGATGTCGGCGCATGGAGCGTTGGCAGCAGTGAAGAGTTTGCATAGCAAAGCGGAAAAGTATTGTTGTCGCTTTGCTGCCTATGCAGAGTTTAGGCCGATGACTTCCCTCTAGTACTGGGAAGTAGTTCGTAGCTGGTGAAATCACTACTTACTAGGGTACCACCATTACTTACTTTGCTGACCCTAAGCAATGCATTTCACCATTTCGTTTCTTGTTTGAAATGTCCGCAAAAAGGGTCAATCGCCACCAAATCGTTTACCGCGAACTAGTGAAATGGGTCACCATGAAAGGGTTAGTTACATGGGTACCCATGAAAGGGGTAGTTACATGGGTACCCATGTAAGGGGTAGTTACATGGGTACCCATGTAAGGGGTAGTTACATGGGTACCCATGTAAGGGGTAGTTACATGGGTACTCAATCGAGGGGTGGTGAAAAGAGTACCCAGAATGAGAAAAACAATTGAAATAGTTTTAATGACAATTTTCTCCTTTCAATACATTTCATTTTCATTTTTTTTGTTGACGCTGGTGTTTTTACAGAAACGCTTCTTCTGCAGATGCATGGCCTTTCGCAGTTGTTCTTCAGGTGATCCACTGCCATCAACCAAATTTATTGCATCTAGGGAAAAAAGTGAAGATTCAATTTTTTAATTAAGTCGGCAATGAATGAAATAATACATACCTACCAAGTAATACTTCATAAAAAACTTTGGTTTTATTTGAGGTAAATTTTGTCACTTTTATTTTCTTTGAATAAATTTTGTTGCAATATTTACGATTATTGGGGACGTTGCTGCTTGTATTTGGTCAACCGGCGAACGCAGCCGCTTTCGAACATCGAGGAAGAGCAGAAAGCATAAACGAAAAGAAACGGTACTTGCATAACAATTGTTTTTGTAAATTAGGAAAGAAACAGCGACAGAAAGCGAGGATTGATTTTTTTCTACACCTATGCGCTGTTCGCAAAATACCAAAAATATATGTGATGATAGTACCGTTTTTTTTCCTTTATGTTTTCTGCCGCTTTCGTGGATATACTTTTTTGTTCGGTGGTTCGGCGTTCGCTTACCATAGGGTCAGTGAAGTAAGTACCCATGTAAGGACTAGTGGGGAAGGTAGTGCAACTATGGTCAATCGCCACCTCCAATACTACAGGGTTATGTCAGGCCGGATGTGTTAACTTATATTCTTGATCAGCTTGAATAGCCGAGTCGGTATGACCATGTCCGTCTGTCCGTCTGTCTGGATCAACAGCTTCTCCTCCGAGACCATAAGAGCTACAGCATAGGCTCCTTTTTGCTGCAGGCATTGTATATCTTGGAATCATCCTGATCGGACGACTATATCATATAGCTCCCATACGAACGATCGGTCATGAATAAGGTTTATCCTCAATAACTCTGTTGTTTTTCAACCGAATGCCACGAAATTTGATATTTGTGAGTTTAATATACTTCTTGATACTTCAACCAAGTTTGATCAGAATCGGACGACTATATCATATAGCTCCCATAGGACCGATCGGTCATGAATAAGGTTTATCCTCAATAACTCTGTTGTTTTTCAAATGAATGCCACGAAATTTGATATTTGTGAGTTTAATATACTACTTCATACTTCAATCAAGTTTTATCAGAATCGGTGGGTTATATCATATAGCTGCTATAGGAACAATCGTTTGTTGTTTGTATGAAAAATTTTTTTCTCATGCTCAAAATTTTGAATTTGTAAATTTGGTATGTTTAATTTACAATGATGCTTCTGGTGAATTATATAGAGAAAATCTGCAAGGGTATACGAACTTCGGCACGGCCGAAGTTAGTCCATCTTTCTAGATTTGATATATTCTTTATCCTATCTATAAAAACATGCATAATGTTTGAAGGCTTTCTAAAGAACGAGATGATTTTTATACCCTTGGTCAGATGTTGGTAACGCATATTCTTGAACAAAAACTTTTTCAAAGTTTTGTCCGCCTGAGAAATCCAGGTTCTCCGGTAAAAAGTTTCCGATCCCCTCCCCTGCCTGCTATCGGCCATGTTGATCTATCCGTCAGTTTGTTAATACTTAGTGGATGAAACTCGGTTAATAAGTTATATATGTATGTAGGTATGTACGTAGATTAAATTAAATTAAGAACTGGCCGGATTGGACCACTGTGTTGTTGAGATGTAATCGGTAACATTTGAAGTTTTTTTTCCCAATCTAGTATTATCAAATGTATTAAATTTTGCGTCCCATACTGTTTGTGGTTTTGTTCTCCTATTTACCTGTGCATCTTGCCTCGAAAACATCTGAAATCATGTCACGCTTTGTCACCTTGTCTCTTATGCTTTAAAGATTTCGTGCCGCAAATGGCTACATTTTCATCTGTCATTTCAATTTCGCTTGCATTAAATGACACAGACTCGGCAATGCATTCTGAGTTTTCAAGTGCACAATAAAGTTCACAAACGAAATGGCAGATTTGCAAGAAACATATTCAATGGAGTACGGTTGTAAATCAAACTGATTTGTTCTACAAAATTTGTCAATTAAGAAATATGACAATTTTTACTTTATATTTAATTCAAATTTATATTAAAGAAAACCAAGATATTATATCTGATCGATCCGAATTAGAATCAGTTGATTCGAAATCTGCAAAACAGGCAAGATCTCGGGCCACTAGTCCATAGAATAAATTGCACTTATGTTGCTTTAACTTGGCACAACTCATAGTTTTAAATGGAATCTGAAATTTGAATGATTTCACAAGCTTGCAGAATTTAATTTAATAAAACACATTTTTAAACAAATAATTATCAACGTGACAAACTGATACAAATGAAAGAAGCCGAAATTTGAAACATGCGTCCGCCTCTCTATAATTAGTGTAGACTGTTGCGCACGCTTGTATTTTCGATGTTTTTTAGTTTTCCGGCCAGTACGTTGTTAAAGGGATCTCGTTCTTCTAACTTTTTTTTCTTATCCGGAGTTTACAAAATATCAATACTCTGACATTCGGTTAAAAATAGATTTTAAATTCGACTTAGCCTACACATTAGATACCAATTTGGTGGGAACTCAGTGCGAAGTGGTGACAAAGGGTAGAGCAGTTGGGTAAGAAAATCATTTATACAGCTTTTATACCTGTATAGGGAAAAAGCAACTCATCCATCCGTATGAACACCTAGATCTCGGAGACAATACGACCCAGTGCTTCCGAAATTGGTTTGAACATCCTACTAGTACATACGGAGATCAAGTGTATTTCAAACTTTTGCCATACTGACTTCCGCCTCCGTACCTAGAAAAACCGAATAACTTAAGCTGTATTTAAAGTATCGCGTACAAATTATAAATTGTTTCTCCTATATCTCTTCTATAAAAGGTCTGATCGAAAGCGCCGCCAATCTCAAAATGAGGGCTCTGGAGGTGGAGATGATGACTATGACTATGATTATGGCGAAGACGAGTTGGGGTATGTTTTAGATCGTTTTTCAAACATCCTTTGAAATATAGGTGTTTAATAAAAATTTTTTCAGTGAACCAAGCATAGAAGTGCCGTCAGTCAGTACGACCCATGCACATCGTCATCATCATGTACGTATAAAGTCGAATATTCTTTTATTGTTTTTGGAAATAAAATGTTACTTATTTATTTACTTTTTAACATGTTTGTTATTAAAACAAGAAAAAACTCAGTTTGTCCTATCTTTTAGTATATATTATATACATTGTCTTTTTGATTATTTTTTACTTACAAATTTTATTATTTCGGGAAGTTGGAATTAAACTATATACACAACACTACGTAATACATTTCAAGTGTATTTACACACATATTCATTATGGTGCTTATGTAACATATTTTCTCATTTTTTTGCTATATCTATATCATATTCTATTTTCTTTTTCTCACACTCCTACTCCTTTCTACCATTTGATTGTGCAATATACAAACTACCAAATATATGCAAATAAAATAACAAAAACAAATGGAAAACTATAAATCACAATGCTTAAACTTAGTCGGCCTTGATACTAGAGAAAGTCAGTGCACCTGGCTCACTGTCCACTGTTTCTCAATTAACACCCGTCTTATTAGCAGAAGCAACAGCTGTACCATCATTAAAAGCACCAATCAAGCCCAATGTGGAGGAGGAAATTCAAGAGAGTGTCTTTAGATTGGAATCGGTGATAAGCAAAACGATTGAAAATACAAAGAATATTAAAGAATTGGCTATAATTTCTGTTGAGGATGACGCAGACAATAATGATACCGAGTTACACCATTTGGAAGAAATGACAGGCGAACCTGAGAATATGAAGACTCATAGACATATTGATTTGGAAACACCGTTAAATACGACAGTTTTGGTTTTTCCATCTGACGGTAATTTTACCGCGGAGCAAAAAAACAGCATATATGATAAAGAGAATCAAGAGATTGAGGATTCACCAAACAATACTTCTGTAAAATTGCAAAAAAGTACCTCTGCTACAATCTATACCCAAGAAACGCACACTGCGCAGTCCGTTTTGTCATTTAGTGCAAGCCATTCATCAAGTGCATCAAGCATTGAGCCTACCACAATACCATCGTTATCACCCTTATCTCCTTTATCTTCCTCACATACAACTAGCTTTGGAATGGAAACCATCGCAACAGTAATCTCTACTTTGTTGCCGTACACATCCCTATCTTCATTATCGCAATACCCCACAACAGCAACAACAATGTCAACTCCAACAGAATCAACTACTTCAACTCAACCACAACTAAAATCGCCAAAGGTAAAAACATAGCTTTGTTAGTAGTAGTTCGTTATCGTTCATTAATTAATTGTTTTCTAAAATGTGTTTGTCACTTTTGGATAACTATTGTCTTTTTGTACTATTGCTTTAAATGTGCTTAATCGGCACCTCTGCTTACTTCGATATTTTTGTGTCTATTCTATAAATCATCATGGAGATCCATAGTCCATTAATTTTTATACCCTGTACAAATAAGTTCGATTAAAATATGTCTGCTGTTCGCCCATCTGTCCGTCCATGGTAGCGTAAGTTGGCTTTCCTGATATTAGTGAGCGAGAAAGCATTACTTTGCTGCTGCGGTATGTTATGAGAATTTTGTTTTATAAGGTATATTGATAGTGACTTTGTATATTTACTGAGTTTAGGGTATACTCAAAGGGTTGATTTGCTTTCTTCTTTTTAATTATAGTTTGAATTTATACGGTTCTGTTCTTGAAAATAGAAATGTATCTTTTTATGCCGTATAAAATGGTTTTACTAAGTCTGCCTGAATTAAAACATACCTGTACATTTTTCAAAGAATAGATTTGACAACAAAATAATCAAAGAAATTCTTAATTTAGCGTCCTTTTCTACTTTTTTCCGGTAAATTTTTTTAAATGCTTAGAGAACGAGAAGCTATCAAGTGAAAAAATTAGCGGACAATAGAAATAATTTTAGAATAAAGCCATTGCGCAAAATCTTAGTACACAGTTTTGTATCTTTTGGGGTCAGGAGAGTAGTACATTGGTTTTAATAAATTAAGCACGCTAAAAAGCGAACTTTCATCAATCAAAGGATCATAGATACAATTAGACTTTTTCAACTGGTAAGGATACGAGAGATTCGCCCGACATTCCGTAAAGGAATAAGTTGGTTTGAAAAAATCAAGCAATCGCTTGATCAGTGTCCACTGTATTATTTTCAAAAGAAATGCGAAATGGAAGGACGGATGTCTTACGTTTAGAATTGACAAAGTTATAGAACAATTCAGGAGTTTGTGAAAACTCGAATTTGCAACGCTGAAGGTAATTCTTATAGCATTGCATGTTAAGCCTCACAAAATCCGAGCGAACGACTATGTAACGAGTGAAATTAGAGGGACGACATGATTTCTTGTACTTTTTATAATATCTCGATATCACGTTATTCAAATAAGATAACTCACGAGAAAATCACGGATGTCGGTGAGACAGCAGGTGTCCCCCATGGGACACAAACCCTAAGAAGCAAATCAAGGGAATTATAAAAAATAGAAATAGCTAGGTCCATGTTGAACAATTTTACAGAGGAGACAAATCTGTTAAAAGAATAAGCTCATTTATTTTAGGAAAGTTGACTTTATAAAAATTACGTGATCTAGGATTTGTACTGATACCAACAATTGGTGCTCGGAAAGATAGATCAATAGTCAATTCTAAAGTGGGATAAAATTTATGTTCCGGGAGGATATAGAGTGAGTTATAGAAACGGCGAAGTTGGAAGAATCAATCACAAATATCAAAGCTCCTCCACCTAGGCGATTGGTCCAATCACGCCTAAAAATTGAAAATTTTGAAGAAAGAACAGATGCATACCAGGTTTAAACCATGTCTCTGTAAAAGCTAAACTATTAATTTCAAATACTAAACTATCTACATATAGTCGAGGAAGCTTTTTTAAGTCTTCTTACATTCTGAAAGGTCAGACAAAGGGGCGAAATTAGTTTTTTGAACCACCAGCAGATGCTGATAGTGCGACAGAATCTGAAGTGGCGGGGATGGAAAGCCTAACAGGGCCTCTAGTTTTCTTTCTGGCCGTGTACTCTTTAACTAAAATGTGATCGGGCCAAAAACTGTTACTACAAATACAGTCAAACAGTTCTACCGGGACACTAATTTTAAGAGAAGAGATCTCTCTTGAATATTTAAATTTAAATTTTTCCACTGATATTTGGTGGCTTGCACTTTTGTCTTAATGAAAACTAAGACGTCATCCGACGAATGTTCGGGATCAAACCTAGAAACAAATATGAGTTTCTTTGGAGGGACGCTTATTAGAGGTCTACGGAAACCAGACAGACATAGGATCAACTACTGCATTAATAACCGCAGCTGATTCATCCAGAGTGTCCGTATGTAGGCCTCTGACAGGATCCCTATTGGTAATATTCCCTATATTGGATATATGCCCAGACATATCGGAAACTACAGTTTTATTCGCTTGTAAAGGGCAACTATTTCCTGGAGAAGCGGAAATAGTCCCATCTTTACGACAGCTTTGCGGCACGGGAGTGGAAAACGAAATTAGCTGTGGCGGGTTTGCTGATAGTGATGGAGAATGCGATACTGACCGAGACCAAATTAGAGACAGGCAGATGCATGGAAGGATTTCGCCCACAGGTTTTATACGCTTTAGAGACCAATCAAACAACTTGTAGTTCGTGAATTCTGCTTCTCCAGCATTAAACTTAACATAGAGCTTACGAAAACCAGTGGAAAGTTTCTTGAATATATCCCTGGTCTGCTTCTAAAAAACCCTCATTTAGATTTCCACTTCTCGGCATGAGTCACATGAGTTTACGACATACACATATAAGAAGTTAAAAATTATTCTTAAAAACTAAATGTCCTTTTCTAAACGCAAGTAGTTTTTTATTTCAAAAGTTGTGATTACACATATGTTTTCCAGTTATAGAAAAAATAATAAAATAAATCAACAATTTAATTCAGCTGACTGCTAGTGTACTCCCCGATTTGAATACAGTACCCCCTGTCGACGATGGAGAGTCTTCAAATACAGCAAAATGGACAATGCTTGCGCCAGCTAACTCGCCAATACCATCTGTCACAACTAGCGAAAGCGAATTGTACACAACGCATCGTTCAATTATTAGTACCAAGGTGAACTGTTGCCATATACATAAATATGTTAAGAATTTTATGTAGATGCCGATACCTTCATATATATAAATAAAGAATTTTCCTTTAAAGCACATAATTCAATTAACACTGAACTAACCCTTTTACATGCATGTAATTCGTAGCATGTTTTTTTTGCGTTTAAAAATAAAATGTCTTGTAATATTGTGCTTTGGTGTGTCCTAATGCATAATTTTTTTTTTTAGAAAACTTTCTGCTAATATTGAAAAACAAATATAGTTATTTTAAATCAGTTTTATTTAGTTTTTAATATATTATTTCCCCCATGCAAATTCTTAGTTAAATGAGCCTACTGGAAAAGAGAGTATCACTAGCAATAACAACACTACACCGACTGCAATGGAAAATGAGGTGAGCACTACAATTTTTAAAGGGTTCAGACATGTTAGAGATATAGCAATGTTACCAATGGTAACAGCAAAGCTTTAATGGACAGCCATATTGTTAGCTGTTATGACAGTTACGAATATAAGTATGTGTAGTTTGGTTCTTCGATTCATCGCTTATGTCCATTAATGACTAAGACCTGAACAAGTCATGTAAGTGATGCAAAAAAATATGGCTCTCTTCATATATCTGTGTTTTACTGAATTTCATAGTTCAAACCAATAAATTCTGAAATCTGAATGTCTTACAGCTGGTGTCAAGCATTACCACTCAATCATCGACACTTGCATCGGTGGACTTTCCCTTAACTAGAGACTATTTGGAAGTTCATATAGAAAATAACGCACCTATGATAAAGACTCGTTTGCAAAAGTTGGCAGTGACCTCAGGAAAGGTTTTTAAGTTTATTGTGCCTGAGGATACGTTTAGTGATGCGGAAGATCAAACTAATCTAAGACTGGAACTAACTGATAAAGATGGCAAAGAGCTGAAGGCTTACTCTTGGTTGCAATTTAATGCTGATAAAAAAGAACTTTATGGACTGTAAGAAATACTGTTTCTAAAGATAATGCTGTCTGTGTTTGTACCCTTATCAAAAGGGTAAAAGTGTACCCTTTACCAAAAGTGTAAAAGACTGTATTAATATCACGAAAATGTAGCAGAAGAATTAGATATCATCAGAGGGGACATTTCATAAAAGTAAAATTCAAAAATAAAGGCAGCAGTGATATGAGGAAGTGCAGCAATTCTTTATGTACGCATCAGAAAAAAAACTTTTTGTGTTAGATATCAAAACTCATCGCTGGTAGTTCTGTAGATTTCACTTTTTTAATTTTGATCATGCACTTTGTGGATCTATATCTTTCTAAACACAGTATTCAAAAAATTTAATTAATTGTTGAAGAAATATAATAAAAAAGAGTAGTGCTTAGATGTAAAATTAAAAACAAAAAATAACGGATGACATTTTATTTTGTCATATTCTATTAAAAAAATAAAAAGAAAGCATTGTTCGTCAAAAGTTAGTTCTGCAAGCATAGTGCATCTCGCACTTTTAAATTGTGATAATTATCTGATCTACATACTTCAAATTTATTGGCATTGTGTATAGATATTGTAGAGGTTGGTTGGGAAAGTTTTAATAGCAAAGTAGTTTTTAGAACAATAACTTTATTTTGCCTTGTGGTAGCCCCTAAGAGTACTACCATATAGTGTTTCTATTAGACCAATTTAGCAGCGTACATACCTGAAATGCTTTTCTAATCACATAGCTCAAAATTTAAGGTCTAAAAGCGTAGAAGTGGACTGACGGACATGGATACATTGTCTTTCGATGCTGATTAAGAATAAATACTGTATATATGTACATTCCCAATGGGCTCGTAAACATTTATTTCAATGAGTTACGAAATTCTGACTAACTTTATTATACGAGAAAGTATACCCAAATTGAGTCTTCTAGTTACAACATTAATTAAATTGTACAACTATTTCTTCAGACCTTTGGATGACACTGTTTCCCGGTGGCAATATCGTTTATCCGCCACAGATTCGGGCAATGCAAGTATTACGGAGATTGTAGAAATCAGTGTACAGCAACATCGTGCCGTGAGAACTATCAATCATGAAATCAGTATAGCTGTGGAAATTAATGAAAATTATGGGCACAATATTGATTGGCAGTTGAAGCTAATTCAAGCTATAACTCAAGCTTTGCATGATCTTAATAGCGCCGACGTGGTGGTGCGTGATATACACCAACATCCGCAAAATTTTCACAGTGCCAGCTTGGTGTATTTCAATGAATCCCTGCCTACAAATAAATGTCCTGAAGCGGAATTAAATGACATAATCAGGAGTTTGGATACCCAAAGCCTACGTGAATTCGTGCAGCCCATGCTAAATATCAAGTCCATTAGAGGTAAACTGATTGGGTCCTGTCAAAAATCAGAGTCAAAGAAAATAAAACCAACCATTTCCATGGCCAAAAACTTACCACCTATGCCTCGCAATCAAGTAGACCGGGTGAATGCTAGTGTGGGTCACTTATTAGTCTTCAAAGTTCCTAGCGACACCTTCTATGACCCTAATGATAACGAGTTAACTCTTACCCTTAAAACCAAAGATCACAAAGAGCTGGGTACTCGACAATGGCTGCAATTTGATTCAAAAAATCATGAATTTTTCGGCATACCAAAGAGTGGAGACATAGGCTTTGAGGAATATTTGCTAGTGGCTCAGGATACTGGAGGTCTAAGTGCAAATGACGCTTTAGTTGTAGTTGTGACGCATGCAGCAAAAAAGGAGTTTAGTACCTTGTTTAAAGCGTATCTGGCCATCCGCCATGAAAATTTTAATGCTGATTTACAACGTAAATTTGTGGAACGTCTTGCCAAACTTCATAATGATCCAAACACAAATAAAATACAAGTGCGTTCTATAACAACGCATCACGATTCAGATGGAACTATAGTGAACTTCTATAATACTTCGCTCTTTAAATTGCAAAACCGCTGCCCTGATAAAGAATTAGCTGCAACAAAAAATGTTTATTTGAATAACGATCAAACGCTACGAGAGAGTGTTAAGTTTATGATGGGTCCTGAACTAAATTTAACCAATTTTTCCGTGGTACCTATTGGCAGTTGTCACCGTATGTCAAGTCCACAAATAAATAAAAAGAAAATTTAATTACTTCTTGCATTTCGCAGTTGCCGATCACAACGTTGTCGGTCCGCATGATTATGTTCCCCCACGTCCTGAGGAGCCCATATTGAAATCCACCTTTAGTGAAGAGAGCTTGGCAACTTTTATTTTACCCGCTATCATTATTATTGGAATGATTTTGCTGGCTTCTGTTGTAGCTTGTTGTTTACATAGACGTCGTCAGAAGAGTGGCAAAATGGAATTGGGTGACGAAGAAGAACGAAAATCATTTCGCACCAAAGGAATTCCAGTAATTTTTCAAGATGAATTTGAAGAAAAGCCTGAAATAGGTAATAAAAGTCCCGTTATACTAAAAGATGAAAAGCCACCATTGTTACCACCATCCTACAATACTTCCAATATGAATGGTAAGTAATTAAGAGTCTCCATTCCCATTTATTTTCCATTTGTGAAATTGTAGGGGATAATGACGTAGATGAGTATGTTCCCCCGCCTGCTGTTTTTCTGGGTGGACGTGAAGTGCGAGGAAAATCACCAGCGACACCCTCATATCGAAAGCCTCCACCATACGTTTCGCCATAGATGTGGAAGAATATCGTCGTATCGTATAGTAATCTACACAAAATATCTTACCCTCCACCATATTAAACTATATGGTCACATATATTCAATAAACTGCGATTCATCAGCAATCTAATGTATGTATTTAAAAAAGGTGGAATGAAAATGACTTAAGGTGAATAGCAAAAAATTTCATTGTTTTAAGGGCTACTGTTTTTAATTAAAAATTTCGTTTCTTTCTATCGTTTTAGCTCTGAACTTCAAAATATATAAATCATTAAAAAAACTGTAGTAATAAAGCTGACAACCTGAAATTAAGTGTCACATTCTTAGATACACATAAATACATATACCCATATTCGTAGCACTGAAGTGATTAGGAATAGGCTTTACCAAAACTACTTCTAATTTCACGCAGTCTCAGCTTAATTGATGATTTTTCTTCGAAGTAGATATGAGAACTTAATGAGGCAGCTCTTAACTATAATTGATTATTTTATTATTAATACAACTGCCATCAAGAATGTCCCTTGATAATATATGATACTGTAGCGCAATCTAGCTTATGGAAGCTTCAGAGCCTTACCCGTGGCCGAGCGGTTGCTTCGGGTATTAAAATTGGGTGAAGGGGGTCAAGCTACAGAGAAAAAAACAAGCTGTAGCGGCGGATGGCTTAGTGGACGTTTTCAATCGCTGTTTATTTCTTTTCACACTTCAATCTCACTCTTATGTCCAAAATTAAAATCAAAACAATTAAGTTGGCTGCGCCTGCGCCTTCCGGCCTTGCCGTTCCTTTTCGCACAGGGTTGCCAGCAGGCCGGGGCGGCGCGAGGTGGGAGGTCTGTCCGTGGGCCGGCGATGCCACACAGGCGTTACATTACCCCCTCCTTAGACTCGAGGCTCCTGACCGAGTACCAAGTCCTGCCGGGGCTCGGAATGGTAAACTGCCAGGCGGTTGACATGGACGGTCTTTGTGGTGCGTTTGCCGGACTAGGTCTGATATCCGACGGACGAGGGTAGCGGGTCCGATCCAGTCGGATTGAAGTTTACGGCAACGGCCTACTCTGCGCGTGGGGGCTTACAGCCATACATCGTCTCCCGCGTTGAATTCTCTAGGGTTCGATCGCAGGTCATACCGAGCTTTATTAGCTTGGGCAGCGGCTAGAAGTTGGCGGCGGGCACTCACATTTACCACTCGCAAATGGTCTTGTAGTTCCCCGACGAATTCGGGGTACTCCGTGAGGTCGAGATTCGGGCTACCGAATAGCAGCTCGCAGGGTAATCGCAGTTCGCGTCCAAAGGTTAACAAAGCTGGCGAGAATCCTGTACTCTCGTGCGGTGCGGATCGGTAGGCCCATAGTGCTAACGGAAGCAGCTCATCCCATTCATGTTGACTGGAGGAAACAAACTTTGCCAGATAATCCAGTAGGGTACGGTTGAATCGTTCGACCATTCCATCGGATTGGGGGTGTAAGGGCGTAGTTCGCGTTTTTTCTACCCCCTAGTAGCTGCATGCAAGCTTGAAAGACGTTAGTCTACGAAGTACGCCCCCCCGGCAAACGCACCACAAAGACCGTCCATGTCAACCGTCTGGCAGTTTACCATTCCGAGCCCCGGCAGGATTTGGTACTCGGTCAGGAGCCTCGAGTCTAAGGAGGGGGTAATGTAACGCCTGTGTGGCATCGCCGGCCCACGGACAGACCTCCCACCTCGCGCCGCCCCGGCCTGCTGGCAACCCTGGGCGAAAAGGAACGGCAAGGCCGGAAGGCGCAGGCGCAGCCAACTTAATTGTTTTGATTTTAATTTTGGACATAAGAGTGAGATTGAAGTGTGAAAAGAAATAAACAGCGATTGAAAACGTCCACTAAGCCATCCGCCGCTACAGCTTGTTTTTTCCTCTGTAGCTTGACCCCCTTCACCCAATTTTAATACCCGAAGCAACCGCTCGGCCACGGGTAAGGCTCTGAAGCTTCCATAAGCTAGATTGCGCTACAATACATTTGAAGTTCAAATGCAATTAATAATTAACATAATGTATAATTTAAGTTATCACCACTTAAAGTAACTACATAATTTTTATGCGGAATTTGTATTTATAAAAAATGTAAACTTTAGTTTATCAAACAGCTCTTAATTTCGTTATTTTTTTTTTTCTATTGAACCATTTTGGTATCGAAAGTGCTCACCAATAAAGCAAAAGGGCCCCCTCCCTATTAATTTAAAATTGAGTGATAAGCTCCAAATGGATAACAATAAGAAATCACATGTTATTTTGATAAATTTCGTTAACAAAAAATGCCAAAGAATACATACCTTCACATTCAATATTGATTGAAATTGACGATCAACATAACATAACACTGCTGCCATAAATATGAAAGGTATAACATGAGTCTTATTGGCACCCAGAGCAAGTTAACAAAGGGGAAACATATGTAAACAAAATGAATCCAATAAATGATCTAATTGCATACAAGCCAATTTTTCAATTTTAGACAAATATTCAGAACAACTGATTTAATAAAAATTGGGGGAAAAATATATATCTTTTTTCACATTCGAACATATACAGCAATTCTGTATTATGGAAAAATAAATTTTTTTAGGAATAAGTAAAACTATTTAATGTAAAGTTATCTATTAATTCGCCCAACCTAAAGGATTGACTAAAAAGTTATTTTTACATCGTGTACCCTAGAAAGCTCTCACCAACCGAGACGATTGAAACGATCACGAATATTAGTTTATTATATACGTATATATTAAACATATTATACAACATGCAACATATTATACAAAAATACAAGATGCTTTCACCTTCACAGTGTTTATGCTAGACTGGTATTCATGAAGTCGCAGTAAGCAACAATATTTAGGGTTTACTTAAAAACTCACAAAAACATACAATCACATTATCCAAATTTAATATGTCGCGGAATCGAATATTTTAAACGGTTGTACTTCTTGCACTCCATTGGTTGTTTCAATTCAGTTGTTTAAAAATAGCTAAATAAAATTGTCCTTCCGTCTGCCTGCTTGATCAACGTATTAAGGCAGATGAGCTCCTTATTAATCCAAGCAAATAATGTGTAAAAATTCAGTCTCTATATAACTTCTGAGAAGAACAGACGTGCCTACGCATCTACAGTCCTAATTGCAAACACAAAACAAACTAACTCAACATAGCAAAAACAAATCAAGCAAGTGAAAGTTCAATACTCCCAATACACCGCTAACTGCGAGCATTTGCCTACCACGCGCTTTCTTACCAAGTGCCCAACTAACTCCCGAAAACAAACATAAAACCCAAAAACATCAACCATGGGGCAACCGCCCGATGAAAACACAACAACATACACAAACCAATTCACCGTTGACAAAAACAAAACATTAAGCAATGCCTCAATTGCACTATGGGGAATTTGACCGTTTTTATATATTTTTTTTACTTCAGTAATGATTATATTTTTTATAGTTTTCGAGCAAAATGGGCGTGACACTAAGCGCCCACGGCCATAAAACAGAATTTTCGACAAAAAAGTATACTATATAATCTGTAACAAAGAAAACTGGCTATATTTTAGAATAATACTCATCGAATTCGTGCAAACATTGCGCTATTTAATATTTTCCTCACTTTTAAGTTCAAAAGTCATTGGAATATCGGAGAAATCGTCAGCGTTTTCGTCCATGTTTCCATCACCGTAATTATTAGCAACGGCACTAGAAAGCAAGGAAATCACATCCGAAGTCAGATGAATTTGTTTTAACTTTCTTATTCAATTTGCCAGACTGATTGAGGATAATATTGGATCTGATGTAACCATCGCGACTATTATTAAGAGTTTCTCTTATTAAGTTGTTTCTTGCTCTAGCCAGCCAGCAAAATGTCTTCTAAACATGCTTGAATTCATTTGTGATTTAATTTATTTCAAAATAGTCGACACTTTTCTCTTAGTGCAATATCAGACTGAATTCTTTCATCGCCACCGTCTTGCCCATGCAACCAGGTCAAAATTATATCGACAGTTGCTGATTTTCCTGCCTCTTTGCGCCATATGGAAAAAAAAATTCATATGGAAAAAAGTGAGGTTAATTGCTAGAAACCGAAATTGCAAAATTCGTGGCCATTTGTAGCTATTGGGACTAACTGGATTTGATTAACAATTACGGACACCACAGAATTCTACAAGTTTTAGACTGGACACTGGTGAACATTTTTTTTAAACTCATCCCAAAGTTCAAATTTTTTTTTAGAATTTGCCTTTGAGAGAAGTTTAAACTTAAACAAATATTAGCACATTCACATTTAATTTCTAGAACACAGATCTACTAACACAGTACAAGCCCGACTTATTTAATTCCATTTACGAGAGTTTCAATATCTTTTTTTATTTTAAAAATATCGCCACTTAAAGTTGAGCTACAAATTTTTAATTTATGAAGCGAATACGTTTTTTAAAAAACTTTGAGCTCGCTTAACAACACAATTGAGGTAGACGTAATGGAACATAATACCTTAAACAATTCAAAAGGAGTTATATATTGTAACAACTTAAGAGGTATAAACGAAGAGGATATCACTTCTGAGCTCCACTCACAAAATGTCATCAACACAAAAAAAATACTAAAGAAAGAGAACAACAATCTTGTGGAAACTGGTTTAAAAGTCCTTACATTCTCAACACCTAACCTGCCCAACGAAGTAAACATCGGCTACCAAAAAACTAACATTCGCCCATACATCCTCCTTCCTATGAGATGTCGCAATTGTGGCAGACTTGGCCACCACACCGACGCTTGCAAAAGCAAACAAAAAATCACCACCCATGCAGAACAACAACCACAATCCACAGATGCAATCGTAAGGCTGTCTTCGTATGTGAAGACATATGACATACGCAACAAAATCAACAGCCACAAGCAACCACCAAAACCCAACTAGTTTCTAACTTAATGGAATGCAATAAAATTAAGGAATTCTCTAAGAAAAGATTAAGACATCTGACCTAACTTAAAACTAAAACTAAACCTTACACATAAGCCCAAAACAAATCCTAATCTCCTAACACAAACCCAATTCATACATTTAGGTACATTAAACTTAACCCGATAGCTTAACCTAACAATGTTAAACATTATTCAATGGAATATAAAAGGTTACACCAACAATTACAATGAATTACTAAATATAATAAAAAAACACTCACCACAAATTATATGCCTTCAAGAAACACAGAACAATAGCACTTTCATACCCATCCCTGTCCCAATAAATTTTACAATTAACTAATACAGCTTCCAACCGATTTGACGGAGTGGCTATATTCATCCATAATTCAATACAATACTCCAAAATAAACCAAAACAGCCAATTTGAAACGCTGGCAGTAGAAATCACATCAAAAAAAAAAAATCAATGTCCTTACGACATACATTCCGAAAAAACCATTCTCACTAAAAACATTAAATGACAGTTTTGAAACACCCACCACGAATCAAATTATCCTAGGTGATATCAACAGCTGGCACCACAGCTGGGGATCACCGCAAGATAACAGGAGAGGCAGAATCCTTGCAAAAATTTTTTAGTTGCGAACTTAAATATACTTATTGATGGCTCCCCACCCACTTCACAACACACAACACATTTACTCACATAGTCTTATCTCTAGGCTCCCCCCAACTCACACCCTTTGCAAACTGGAAAACTATCGACTTCATTGAAGCGATCATTTTCCAATCCTAATCTCCTTGTTCCCACAATTCCAAGCCACCAACTTTTCCCGTCCCTTTTTTAAAATAAAAGAAGCAGTTTGGCAGAAATTCACAAAACTAACCAACGACATAAATGAACGGATATCACAATCCACTAATATTAATAAAGAAGCTGCAACTATTAACAAATTAATCCTTCAAGCCGCCCATTACAGTATACCACAAACATACCCGCATCCCCCTGGTGGAATAAGACACTGATCAAACTCAGGTCAAAAAAGTTCAAAACATTGCAAACAATACAGAAAAACTCCTTAACTATAAACATGCCAACGCAATCTTCCGAAAAGAACTACAAATGTCAAAGATCAAAGCCACAACAGAATTTACCTCGAGTATAGAATCCAACACACCACCAGACAAAATCTTGGCAAACATTCGTCGTTTTTGTGGACTCACTCCAACAAAAACCATACATTGCATCACCGATACATCCAATAACCAAATGATAATAGAACCAAGCTCCATAGCCAATTCCTTTGACCAACACTGGTCCAACCAGTCCAAAGACGAAAGCTTTAACCAAAACTTTACTGCCAATATATTCAGAGAAAATCACATAAATTACATTCCCATCCCATCAACTCATACAATAGAAACACACATCACCCAAATTGAATTACTATCCTCATTACACTCACTCAAAGGTACAACTCCCGGCCTAAACAGAATCTCATATCCCATGATAATAAACACCTCCCAATCCGTCAAAATAATGATCATCAGCTTATTCAACAACATTTTCAATTCAATTATCCCACAATCCTACAAAACCAGCCTAGTAATACCAATACAAAAACAGAATTCAAACAAAACAGAAATAATTAACTATAGACCAATCTCACTGAATTGCTGCCTAACTAAAACTCTAGAAATAGCTACCTGATAGCTAAAAGACTTTGGTGGTTTGTCACCAACAATAAACTCCTCCATCCCAACCAGACCGGATTTAAGCACGGCAAATCGGTTTCAGACGGCCTGCTCCTTGCAGACCATGACCAATATTTGTCATTCTCTTTTTAATTGCCTACAACAAAGTCTCAAACATCATCAGCCTACAAAAAGAAATCCAATTCAGTGCATACGCGGATGACTTCTTCCTCATAATCCCCCTTCACAAAGCAAAAACCAAACTTATAACCTGGATTCCTTGTTCTCCAACATCCAAGCATTACTTTCACTTCAAAAATGCCAATACCTTCATATTTGCCGTTAAAAAAATTGAATCTGCTACATTTCATGCAACAATATGCAAATACCATTAGTGCCCAGCCTAAAAGTCTTAAGACTAACAATAAACAACATATACAGATGGGAGTCACACATAAAACAAATCCAGCCAGCTTTAAATAAAAAACTTAACGTTATAAAATGCTAAGCAAGTCCTAAATTCAACTGTAATACACACACACTTATTAACATAACAAAATCTACATTGATAGCGAAAATAGAGTATGCACTCAACAAATTAAAAACCATATTCAACGCTGCGATACGCATATCACTGGGAGCACTACGCTCAACACCTATCCTCAACTTACTTTTTGAATCCAATATACCCACAATCGAACAAAAAAGAGACCACAATAAAATACCTTTGCCCTACATCCCAAACTTCAACACGATAGACATTCACTAACACATATTAAACAATATGGCCCAACAACTCAAACAAAACATAGAACTCTGCAATACATGGTACCAACAAATAAACACTAACCTATCAAACACTTCCCACTACCTTAAAAACTCTAATCAAGATAACATTATACGCAAGGACCAGATTAAAATACTAAGACTCAGATTAGGACACACAAGGCTAAACATCAACACTACATCACCCGCGACAATCAACTACCATGCCCAAACTGTTATACAACAACTGATCTCAACATTAAACATATACCAACAAATTGCCCCGCAACATCACAACTTAATACTTTAATCTTGAAAGATAAATGGCCCATCAGGATTCTTTCGAATCCATCTAAAGTAAACATCCTCGAAATAATAAAATTCCTTAAACTCACAAACACACATCGATTTATATAAATATGCAGTCCTCGGTAGTTGACTTGTCTAAGTGGCCCAACCATTTTGAACTGAACAACGAGGATCCGGGTTCGAATCCCAGGCTAGTGCATGGATGTAGTGTTCGTCTAAGCCGAAGGCCTTAGTTGCCAGTGCTTGTGAAATATAGTTAGGTTGATAGTTTACAACTATATCCTAATAATCATAATAATAATAATAATAATAATATAAATATAGCTAAATATAAAACAAGAAAATGTAAATATTAGTAGCATACACTACAAGCCGAAGGCCTTAGCAGCCAGTGCTCTAATCGTAAATTAGGTTCAATTTTAATTAAGTCTATCTGTATTATAAATAAAATAAATAAAAAAATTTCTAAAAATTGTTCGGATTAGATCATAGATATATAGGAAATATCTGAAGAACTGTGAAACCAAACTACATATGCGCTTGTAAGAGACATAAAAAGCATTTGCATTGTATTGTTGCAGAGATCGAAATTTCAAAAAAGAGGTGCCCTGTGCGCACTCCTTGAAGTGGCTAAAATGCAACATCAACGGTCTCATGCTGTCTTGCCAGTCATATTAATTATATGGACGAAATAATTTGATCTAACTTAAAGACTGTGAAATCCATATATTACAAATAATACAATTAAAATTCCTCTGATTTTGCTCCTGACCCAGTCACTCGAACCAAGCTTAAGAAAGCTTAATCCTCTATTTCATTCCTCTATAAAAATGGGAAGTATTCCGAAGCATCGAATTTTAAGGATAGCTCAACTGCTGGTACAAGCAACATTTTTTTAAATCTACTAGTTCACTAACTCAAAATAGGTTTGTCAACGTAAAAAACAGTTTAATAACCACTTTTTAAATTTCCATCTGTGACAATCAAAAAATTTAGGAATGCAAGGCGAACTAATGCCATATACATATAATGATTTCAGTAAGGATTGAATTCTCTTGATGTTAGAGAACTTCTAAAATTGAATCATGGCAATCCAATATCTTTACTTTGTGGAATACGAGAATGTCTGACAAAAAAAAACATAAAAGGTTGTTTTTAAGTCGCTAGATTCTAGGTCCATCCACCTGACTTCAAGAGTGCCTCAGGGCTCTGGGACATTTGGGCCTTACTTTTCTTTATAAGCGATCTCACTTTAGTCATAAGCTCTCGTGTCCTTATTTATTTAAAAACATTGCCCTTCCATGGTGTCGGTTGCAATTTGAACTTCATAATTTCCAGTCTTGGAGTAAACCTTTATGCATCCAAATGCAGTGTAATAACTTTCAATAGAAATACATCACAGTTTGTAACCTTCTTTCTTAATAATAAACTTTTAAAACGTCTCGATGAGATGAATAGCTTGAGTGTCTTGGGAAAGCTATGGGCTTCCTGGGGTTCCTTAAAAGATGGTCAAAGGAATTTGATGATCCATACTTCTTTTTACATCATTGGTTCGTCCTATTCTAGAACATGCCTCTTGCGATTCTGCTCTCGCAGTCTGAATTGTGATCGCAATGTCAATTTAGTAGACTCTTTTTACTCAGCCTAGTTTCTCTTACTAAACGTAGAAAAAAGGTAAAGACTGATTGCAGGATCGCGGAGTAGATGAAAACGAAATCAAAAACCGGACTAAGTGACTAAGATAATGATATAATAAAAATATTGATCAAGAAAAACAAAAAAGAAGAGAAAAATCATTACATTACTTACACAAATAAGTAAAAATGAGGATTATTATTTTCCCAAGTGGAAAATAAAAAAAACGTATAACGATAAATATATACCAAGACTACAAACGCAGTATAACAAACTCCAACTTGGCGATTCCGAAAGGACCCTCTAAGGTGAAGGAAAGAACCAGCCACTGGTCATGACCCAAAAAAATTTTTTATCTAAACAAATAAAACAAAAATCAAATAGATTAAAATAATATTATCAATAGTTACAATTACAATCTAACTAGTCATGTCAATTCCTACACCCTATGGCTAACTAAAATAATCTTATAACGCCCCCAGTTATAAGCGTGCAGAAAGTAGAGGATCACTCCGCTTATGCATCAGAAGCTGGTTCGCCTAAATATTCCGGGATATTGCACACCATAAGAAATAAGATCACAGGTGATGCCGATATACCTCTTGAGCCATACAATTAACTGAAATGATATATGCAAGTGTATAGAGTATAGAATGAAATATGAGGAGCGCGAAAATACTAATAGACACAGAGCTTACACAGAAAAAAAATGTATGTGTTCAGTGTAAAGAAATTCCGCATGGTCATCGACTACAGGAAACGTAATAAAGTTACCGTTGCTGATAAATATGCAATATACCAAATCAATAAAGATCTAGCTCAGTTAGGCAACAACAAATTTTCTCAGTTCTAGACTTGGAAAGAGGTTTCCACGAGTTCCTATTGAAAAAGTCAGATACCGTAAAGATAGCGTTTTCCGTGAATAACGAAAAATACGAGTTTACAAGACTATACCGTTCATTCAACGACTAACAAGCGAGCATTAAATTTGTTTTTTAGCAGAAATTTAACAGCGAATCCAGACCAACACGAAAAATCAAAACAGTACAATATTGACCGAATAATATAGAAACAAACGACGAAATTACAGAAACATAATAAAAACGTAAAAAAACACGTACCTACATATCAGGAGAAGAATTATATGTTAAGATCAATAATAGATTTGAAACCAAATTATTACCTAGGTATAGGAAAGAAATAATTAAAGAAGAAGTTTCCACAACTGGAAAAACAATACACATGAGCAATATTTAAAATTTTGAAATTTTACAGGCAGTCTGTTCACAATGACAGGACTGACAGAAGGACTTCTAGACATATCAAAGTACACCGACGCACAAACTGTTTGAAAAATCATAAGAATTTTTACGGGTTCTCCTTATGACCTCGTCGTT